>JANAVB010011001.1:0-100790 GCA_029216955.1 Iris pallida | reverse complement strand
CTTGTTGGTCTCTTACTACCATTAGGTGAAGCTTCATGAGTCACGCACACAGTCAATACCACAAATAAAAGACGCGAGGCAAGTTCCATGGATGCACACGATTCCAGAAATAGTGAATGAATCATTGTTCGAAGCTCACCAAAAGAATGTTCTTGGTGGTGGACCACATTCCACCATTTGATCTTAACTTCTTAGATTGCTCAGTATGAGTCTCTCGCGGAAAGGTTCTTCGGATTATTGCTTCTACAGTCGCCACAAAGATCCTCATGAGGCATGCTTCAGATGGACTTCCTCGAGGGAGATACTCCAGCACTTTAAGCAATGGTAAATACAAACTCCATGATAAAGCTGGAGGTTGTAATGGTGTAGCAACCACAATTTCAGGCAAATCAACAGCAGATGAACTCAGAGGAAGCAATCCATAAGCAGCTTCCCAGATGGTGCAGATTCTCCATTCGACATCTGGACCATGGGCACATAGCATTGAGGCTATTCCTTGTGCAGTTGCCTCAATAGTGGCTTCAGCAGCAGGAACTTCTAGCTGGCGTAATAACCACAGGTAAACGATTGTCACAAACTAACTTATACTTGCTAAGACAACAAAAATGTTCTCTAAATGCGCAATCGCATGAAATGCCCATCACAGGATGGTTAACTATTCAGATTTATGAATTACTTTATTTGATCCTAGTCAAAGAAAACTCTATTGATGGCAATGCTTTGGATTACCTGCTTTTTGTAAGATGATATATAACCACCTAGAGGTTCATGGTGCACTTCAACTCCTTCAGCATGCCTTAAAGGAGGAAAAAGTAATGTAGGCTGTGAAAGTATGCGGAACAACAAAGCAGCTGCAGCATCTGCAGCAATACTAGCTCTCATAGACATTGCAGTGCCAACTGCGCGCAGGAAATGCAAATGAAGCCAGTTTCTTGGAAGCTACAGAAGGAACATAAGAGGAGAAAAAACAGGGAAATTTATCAGGCACAGAGAACAATGGAAAGAGAAGGGGGAAAGCATATAATCGACTTCATAATTTATTTCCTAAGAACAGATAAGAAAAATGTCCATACTGTGTTTGTGTTGGACACACCTAGGCATGGAACATAATGGAAATGACAAAAACTATAGACATGTGACCATGACTGTTTGCAGTTTCTGTATCCTCTAGGGTCATATGTCTAACATACTTTATGCTATCTGTTATAGTAAAACTTATGCAAATAAATGAAAGCTTATTCAACATATGAACATTAAACTAATTTAAATGGACAACAATCTATTTAACACTTCAAACCATCCTCGTCTAGGCCTACCTCTACTCCTAGCACCTCCATTAACTACTATATTATTGCTCCTACTTACGGGAGTATGTATTGGTCTGCGTTGCACATTTCCGAACCACCAAAGTCTATTTTATCTCATCTTGTCCTCAAGTGGCTTAACCATCAAGTGGCTTAACCATCTAACTTCCCACGGATACATTCATTTATATTTCATTTGTACTGTCATTCATCTATCTCAGAATTCAAATTTGCATACACTAACTTTTTGGACATTGTGTTTCTTAATTGTTCAACACTAAACATTATTGGTTATAGCGGTCTTGTAGAACTATTCTTTCAACTTTAGAGGTACCTTGCAATCACAAAGTACTCCAGAAGCTCTTATTTATCTTGTTTTAATCATATGCTGACATCCTTCTCAATCTCTATATCATTGATTCTAAATACCGAAACTTTGTCACTCTTAGGTATCTCTTGCCATCTTACATGGACTCCTTCCTCATTTCTCTTTGACTTCGGAATGAAATTACATTGCATATACATTGTTTGAGTTCTACTAATTGTAAATCCCTTAGATTCCAAAGTCTCTCCATACTTCTATTTTAGCAATTAACCCTTCTCTACTTTCATCGACAAACATCATGCACCATGTAATCTCCTCCTAGATATTATGCCTAGTAATTTCATCCATAACTGACATAAGGTTGATCATTGATGTAAATCAATGGTAATATAAAATGGTTTATTATCTTCTCTAATAGTTGACAGTCATTGTAACTCTATCATACATAGCCTTAAGTATAACTATGAGGAACTTGTTTCCTCTTCAAAGTCCACCATATCATCTCCCTAGAAACTCGATCATAAGCTTTCTCTATGTCAACAAACAATGCACTCAGACAAGAAAATAAGTGAAAATTGGAATTTTAACAACAGAATACACCCTAAAGTTGATTGAACTTTAACAACAGAATACAGGACTTTCATAGCCTCTTTCATGTTCACACTAGCCACAAATGTGAAACATGAACAGTAAGCATGATAAGCTGTTGAGACCATATCATCCCTAATCAACCTGAGATATAGTTGAATTCAACAAACAAGGTTAAAAAAAACAATACTGCAGCTTCATTGGGTAGAATCGAAAAACGAGAATCAGTTGTTTTGAGTCTGAGACACAGCAAGATTTTAACAGAGGCTTGTGACTTGGCATGCCGAGAGATCATGTAAATGCAATATACAGCCACTTCTACATAGTAGTGCTCTCTACATGAACATATGTACATGCCATTTTTATGTTCCAGACATGGAAAAGTAGCTAACAAAATTATGGTGAATCAACCTATGATTATCAGAAACTTGTACTCGACTTGATTTGAACACAATACAAGAGCAGGAAAGAAGGATTCATAGTGCCACCCAAAAATTGATGTGTATGGTGTAAATGTAGTTTTGTTTAATATTCCTGACAAAAAAGAATGTGTTGGCACTTGGCACAATTGTGGTGCAAATGTGAATCCTTCCAACCTATTATTATCAGAAGCTTGTATTGGAACTTGGTGTAAACTTAGTAATTAACGGTCAACTGAGTTCATTACCTCTATAGAGAAAGAATGCCAATCCATAACATTTAAATAATAAAAGTACAATTATTTAATGCAAAAAATATAACAATAAAAAAATAACAAAGCAAAAAATTTGGCACCAGACAAAAGTAATCGAACAAAGTTAATCTGAAGCAAAATATCTGAAAGCCACTCAGTGAATAGTAGGGTCAACATTAGAATTCTGCTTACCCTCATGCCGGATGCATAATCCTCAGCTGCCCTTAGGAGTTCCACAAGTTGTACTGCAGCATCAAGTGCATCTGGAGCCCATGATGGTGGTGCTTCGAGAAGTCCAAGAAGAAGCCTCTGTGTCGCACTTGGAGTAGCAATTGCATAATATCTAATAAAAACACAGAATGTTAGATATTTACAAATGCAATGACATAAAAGTACTAATAGTATTGATGCTTCACCGATGAAATAAACGAGCATATGGCTCAAGAGCAGGCAAGCCTGCCACTAGATGCTCATCCAGGGCAGTTGTAGGAGGAGGAAGCAAAAGTGCAGGAACAGCAGCTGCTGTGAGATTTGCAGTTTCATAGCGAGCAACTTCTTCATCACAAACACTCAATATGACGCCTGCTCCATTAGCAACAGCCCATCTTGGAGTGGATGGCATGAGCTGAGGATGTTTTCCGGACCCACGACTAAATTCTGAAGCAAAATAAATTCATCAAAGATTTTTTTTATACCATTAAATGCAGGTATCTGTATTTGCACCAATTATGCAGCTGGTGTCACTCAAATACACAAAGTTCATCAAATATAGGCATCACTAAATCATAAAGTTGCTGGAGATTATAACCAACATAATTAGCTTAATTATAGATATTGACTGCAATCTGAAGCAAAAGAAAATTGATCAAAGACCATTCTATATGAGATTTGCAGTTTCATAGCGAGCAACTTTATCATTTAGTGATGCCTATATCTGCTGTGAGATTTGCAGTTTCATAGCGAGCAACTTCTTCATCACAAACACTCAATATGACGCCTGCTCCATTAGCAACAGCCCATCTTGGAGTGGATGGCATGAGCTGAGGATGCTTTCCGGACCCACGACTAAATTCTGAAGCAAAATAAATTCATCAAAGATTTTTTTTTTATACCATTAAATGCAGGTATCTGTATTTGCACCAATTATGCAGCTGGTGTCACTCAAATACACAAAGTTCATCAAATATAGGCATCACTAAATCATAAAGTTGCTGGAGATTGTAACCAACATAATTAGCTTAATTATAGATATTGACTGCAATCTGAAGCAAAAGAAAATTGATCAAAGACCATTCTATATAGCATCAAATGCAGGTATCTATATCTGTATCTGTATCTGCATCAATCATTCAGGCGGCACCACTTAAATGCAGAAAGCTCAATAAATACAGCTATCACTAAATTATTATCATATCCAACTTAGTTAGCTTAAATAGAGATATGGAACTAAATCCATATTGATTTACACAAGCATTTTATATGTTTATATACTTATTATCACATGTCTTAAAATGGCCGTAGAATACAAATTTGTGATGGACATGCACATTGTTAGTTTGCTACATGAAGGTGGATGTCCAGACATTCATAGTTCTACGGTGGAATATAGATACCTGTCTCTGTATATGTACGTACCACCAAAATCTGTCCCCCCTTACTAGAGTAGGCAAAGAACAGATCTAATGCTCGTGACTAGAAAGCAAGGAACAATGATGTAAATTTTGAAAAGTTGACACAGGAACACAGCCAAAAAATGAATCCAGTAAGTCGCGGTCCTTTTGGAAATAAATTGAGTACAAATATCTGAAATTAATCCTCATTTAGAACCAATATGAAAAATGAAAATGTCAAAGATCATTAGTTTAAGATAAAAGCAAACCATATCCGTGTTTTTCCTTCTTATCTTCTATTGTCGCATTTGCCTAATCATAATGCACGGGATACTTGAACACTTGATACTTCAAGAAAATGTGCCGAATACATGTCCTAGATTTCAAACACTACTTACCATATCTAAGAATATTAATGAAGTTAGAGGAGAATAAAAACATGTCTGTGGGAAGAAGAGATAATGCATGGAAGGGATGTGTATATATACACAGGGGCGGAGGTATATAGACTGCACTGGGCTAGCCCAGTGCAAGCAAAAAAAAAGCCAATTTTTTTTTCTAATGACCCCAGGCTGACAGCCCACTTGTAAAACCCACAATTTTTGGATTATTAATAAACGGGTTTTTATAACGCCTTTAGCTATTGGTAGATGATGTGTGTATTATTATTATAATGGATTGTAGCCTCTTATTTAGATTTTTGGCTAAGCCTTTATTAAAGCCTTTTTATTAGCCCGTAACTTAAAGCCCAATGTTTAGCCGCTAACCCGCAAACCAAACCCATTTGACTTAAGCCACCCGGTCTATCCCACTTCCCCGCTCAGATACGTCCCTTCTGCGGATCACACCCCACGTACCCCTCTCCCTACTTAATATCTTCAGAAACCTGTCTCCTCCAGAAAGATCAGAACCTCTTCCCGCACCACCTTCACAAAACTTCCATATCTCCTTTCACTTTCACCCACTCCCAAAACCGACGACGCACCGACACACCCCGCAACGTCCCGAGCGTTTAGACACCCCTCTTGGGGCAGTTCCAACCCACCGACCGATCCCGTAACCGCCGGCGACCCCGTGCCCGGCCGCCGACCCCCGGCGCCAGGCCGCTGGC
Source organism: Iris pallida (assembly GCA_029216955.1). NCBI lineage: Eukaryota > Viridiplantae > Streptophyta > Magnoliopsida > Asparagales > Iridaceae > Iris > Iris pallida. The sequence goes on along the minus strand of JANAVB010011001.1, from coordinate 95,179 downwards.
GCCGACCAGCGCGTTCCCCGCGCTCTGCGAGCCGGCCCGACTTTGACTCACGGGATCCCTCTCGGATCATACTGACTGCTTGACTGACTCACTGACTCGAAATTTGGAGAATAGTGTTAACACATGTGTTCAAAGCCCCCTACTGCACCCTACTGCATTATTGTGGATGGCGGAATCCCAACCCACTTGGGCCAAAGTCGGACCGTGTTCATGATGCGGGCCCACCCATTATCACCTACACACGTCGCAGGAGACGTGGAGCCATTTAGGCCCACTTTTTAGGTCTTTCAGTTATTTTAGTCATGGAGGGGTATTGTGGTCTTTCACCACAATAACCCTCCTAGGGTTTGCTTTTCTTTTCTATTTATAGTCAGGGCTAACCGTCATTACTTTTATGCTTGGATTGAGAAAACTCTCTCCATTGTCATCAAGAAGGATTTTATTACTTTGTTCCGTTCAATCAAAGTTGGGAGTTTTGTTTTTTTCCTATATTAAAGATCATTCTGTTTCTATTCCTCGTGTTCTTTGTTTTATTTGCTTTCTTTTGTGAATCGATTGAGTCGATTCACAACAATTGGTATCAGAGCCCTCTACGAGCCATGACAGACGGGACGAGAACCACAATCGACGAGAAGATCCGAAGTCTTCGGGAGGACTTCACCGCCGAGATCGATAGCTTGAAGAAATCCATGGAGGCCTCCGTTAAAGATCAAGCATTCACGAACCAGGAACTCCGCACGGAGATGCGGGACATGCGGAAGGAGACGACGGCTATAATGACGCTCTTACAAAACATCTCGAAGAAGATCAACGGCGACAAAGCGGAGGCGGTAACAACCCAAACCCTAGGCGATCAACTAGGGTTTGCTCCTGCGGAGGGGGAGGCGAACGAGGAGGAGGAAGGACCGGCTGACGGCCGCTGGCCCGCAACCGCCGTCGCCGCCGCACCTCCGGGCTGGGTCCTGGCGGCCGGCGATCACCGCCGGACAGCAGCCGAGGGCCGCGGGAGCGCCACAGCAGGCCGCGCGAGCCCAGGCGGGGCCGCGGCTGCTGTGGGCGGCCGCTGGCCGGCCCCCGACCGCCACCCAGGTCCGGCCGGCGCCAGGGGAGCACCCGGCGAGCGGCTGTGGCCGGACGCCGTCGACCATTTCGGTCCCGGCGGACCGGCGCCACACCCGGGAGAGGCCCTAGGGCTTGGGGCCCCCTATGGGGGTCGGACGATGACCTCGAACTACGGTGACAGGTTCACGGGTTCGGGAAGGGGCCTAGCTGGAGTTCCGGCTCGGACGGGAGGGACGGAGCCGCCAGGAGGGGCGAGGAACACCGGAGGCAGCAATTTCTTTGGAGAAACGGCGGATCCCGCCAACTTCCAGAGAGGGGATCTACCCCCACGACGACCACCACGGAGGAAGAGGAGGAGGAGGAGGATCCGACGGAGGAAGAGGCCGCTATAGCAACAGACGCAGTTCCCAGATTTCCACCTTGAGGACAAGGTGGCTCTTTTAGGGGGCGGTATTGATGCGGGCCCACCCATTATCACCTACACACGTCGCAGGAGACGTGGAGCCATTTAGGCCCACTTTTTAGACCTTTCAGTTATTTTAGTCATGGAGGGGTATTGTGGTCTTTCACCACAATAACCCTCCTAGGGTTTGCTTTTCTTTTCTATTTATAGTCAGGGCTAGCCGTCATTACTTTTATGCTTGGATTGAGAAAACTCTCTCCATTGTCATCAAGAAGGATTTTATTACTTTGTTCCGTTCAATCAAAGTTGGGAGTTTTGTTCTTTTCCTATATTAAAGATCATTCTGTTTCTATTCCTCTTGTTCTTTGTTTTATTTGCTTTCTTTTGTGAATCGATTGAGTCGATTCACAACAGTTCACTAGAACACTTACTGCCTCCATCCCTAGCCGGCCACAGGATGTTACGCGCTCACACACTATTGCTAGTTAGATTGCATCATTTCATTACCAGAAATTTATTGCATAATTGTTTCCTTATTTATTATTTAGAAAAATAAATGTATGTTATAAACTGTTTCTTGTCTCATTTTAATTATTAAATAAGATGCTGGAATGGATTTGTATGTTCTTATTCCCCTCCTAACTGGAGACCAATATTTTAGGTGATTGCGACGGAGGAGCTGGCCTATAGTTCTTACTACGGACCCGACTTGGATTCCGAGAAGTTAGCTGAACCAGGATAGAGGGACCAAGAGTCCTATAGTTGCACCCTTATGTTTAGTTTCTTTCCTTTTTTAAAAATTGTAATAAATAAACAAGTTGTAACAACTGGATGTTTGTTCTTTTTATGTTTGTTTTAATTAGACTATAGTTTCATTTCAAATGTTTAATAAAGTTTTATTCCGTATTTAGAATGTTGTTCCTGCATTGCTACTGATTGACACAGCTTACTTCCGCCGTCTCATAACGGTGCAGACTGGACATGATCCGACTGGACCCAGTATATTGGGATTGGGTTGTGACACGTTTTCAGTGGTGGCCCATGCAGGTCTAGGTTATACAAAATTGGTCTAGTCAACTTAGTCTAGACTAGCATGCAGTCCTGCAATCTGACTTAGGTCTAAGTATGACTTTAGAAAAATCGACTCTAGAAACAACTAGAACACTTAGACTATTTTCACCCGTCACAACATAGGACCGAATTTATCTATTTATACTATCTACTTTTGTTTGCTTATAGTCTCGTGGGTTACCTTACTTATGTTTGTACCTAAATCTTTCAGAGGATGGCGAAAGGGAAGACGACCCGTTCTGGGCCTGCTATCGAAGAGGTTTCATCATCTGAGAACACTCCAACTCAGGCTGAATCCGACCCCTCTCTGTTGCAGCTCACTGATCGCCCTCATGCTGCACGGACTCTCCGTGCTGCTTATACTTCCACAGTGCATGCAACAGCACCGATTCCTCCGAGGACCACACTACCACCTGCTGATGTGAATCCTCCAGCTGCCCCTCTAGTGCCAGTGGACCCCGCCGAGCTCGTAGGCCTACTACGAGGAGTTCTTAAGGCCCAGAGAGCTCAAGCTGAAGCTAATCGCGAGCAGACCGCGATTATGAGAGAGGACATGGAGAATGCTCACAATGTGGCTATGGCAGCACTAGACTCGGTGCAATCAGATCAGAGGCCTGCTAAGGTAAGATAAGAATAATTTGTGAGCTTTAAGTTTCATTGGACAAATATAAGTCTGACAGGCAGTCTATTATCCAGGAAAATATTGGAAATATCGAGAGCTTCAAGAAGCTGGATCCGCGCCCTTTCAAAGGGACAGAGGGCCTTATCTATGCGGATGAATGGCTGGACGATATAGAGCGACTTCTCAGCGTTGCTCGACTTCCAGCAAATCTTATGGTAGAGGCTATAGCTCTACAACTCAGGGATCTGGCCAGTATATGGTACCGAAACGAACCCAGATTCCAAACTGGAGGAACCTCCTGGCGTTCCTTCAAGAAGCAGTTTAAAATAAAATTATTTCCGGAAGCCGCCCTAGAAGCTATGGGGAGGCAGTTCCACGATCTGAAGCAAGGGGACCGTACCATTGAGGAGTACGCAGCTGAGTTCAACCGGCTCGGTAGATTTGCACACCGTCTAGTGGAAAACCCAGTGGAGCGTGCCAAGAAGTTCTGGCACGGACTACGAAAGGAGATCCGCACCTTGGTAGCTCCAAATGGTGCGAAGACCTATGACAAGATGCTGAAAGTGGCTCAGGAAGTGGAGGCCAGCTCGCTTGTCCGACCCAAGCGGGAGCACTCAGGATCCAGCAGCAACCATCAGGGCAACTTCAAGAGGCCCAACAACAACAACAACAGGCCCTCCCATCATCAACAGCAACAGCAGCCAGCAGCACCCAACAAGGCGCCCCAGTACCATCAACAGAAGACAATCAACTGCGCCTATTACAAGAGGCCTGGTCATACCGCGGACATCTGCAGAAAGAAGCTGGGACACTGCCTTACTTGTGGGTCTGCCACCCACCAAGTGAAGGACTGTCCAACCTCATTCATCAGGACTGGAGCTGGACAGCAGAGAGGTCCATTACCCACCCAGCAGCAGCGCTACAACCAGCACAGAGCAGGGCAAGCTTTTGACTTGGATTCCGAGAAGTTAGCTGAACCAGGACAGAGGGACCAAGAGTCCTGCACCCTTATGTTTAGTTTCTTTCCTTTTTTAAAAGTTGTAATAATTAAACAAGTTGTAACAACTGGATGTTTGTTCTTTTTATGTTTGTTTTAATTAGACTATAGTTTCATTTCAAATGTTTAATAAAGTTTTATTCCGTATTTAGAATGTTGTTCCTGCATTGCTACTGATTGACACAGCTTACTACCGCTGTCTCACAACAGTGCAGGCTGGACATGATCCGACTGGACCCAGTATATTGGGATCGGGTCGTGACATATTTTCAGTGGTGGCCCATGCAGGTCTAGGTTCTGCAAAATTGGTCTAGTCAACGTAATCTAGACTAGTATACAGTCATGCAATCTGACCTAGGTCTAAGTATGACTTTAGAAAAACCTACTCTAGAAACAACTAGAACACTTGGACCATTTTCACCCGTCACAACATAGGACCGAATTTATCTATTTATACTATCTTTTTTTGTTTGCTTATAGTCTCGTAGGTTACCTTACTTATGTTTGTACCTACACCTTTCAGAGGATAGCGAAAGGGAAGACGACCCGTTCTGGGCCTGCTATCGAAGAGGTTTCATCATTTGAGAACACTCCAACTCAGGCCGAATCAAACCCCTCTCCGTTGCAGCTAGCTCACTGATCGCCCTCATGCTGCACGGACTCCCTGCGCTGCTTACACTTCCACAGTGCATGCAGCAGCATCGATTCCTCCGAGGACCACACTACCACCTGCTGATGTGAATCCTCCAGCTGTCCCTCCTGTGCCAGTGGATCCCGCCGAGCTCGTAGGCCTACTACGAGGAGTTCTTGAAGCCCAGAGAGCTCAAGCTGAATCTAAGCGCGAGCAGACCGCAATTATGAGAGAGGGCATGGAGACTGCTCACTATGTGGCTATGGCAGCACTAGACTCGACGCAATCAGATCAGAGGCCTTCTAAGGTAAGATAAGAATAATTTATGAGCTTTAAGTTTCATTGGAGAAATATAAGTCTGACAGGCAGTCTATTATCCAGGAAAAGATTGGAAATATCGAGAGCTTCAAGAAGCTGGATCCGCGCCCTTTCAAAGGAACAGAGGGCCTTATCTATGCGGATGAATGGATGGACGATATGGAGCGACTTCCTAGCGTCGCTCGACTTCCAGCCGATCTTATGGTATAGGCTGTAGCTCTACAACTCAGGGATCTGGCTAGTATATGGTACCGAAACGAGCCCAGATTCCAAACTGGAGGAACCTTCTGGCGTTCCTTCAAGAAGCAGTTTAAAAGAAAGTTATTTCCGGAAGCCGTCCTAGAAGCTATGGGAAGGCAGTTCCACGATCTGAAGCAAGGGGACCGTACCATTGAGGAGTACGTAGCTAAGTTCAACCGGCTCGGCAGATTTGCACCATGTCTAGTGGAAAATCCAGTGGAGCGTGCCAAGAAGTTCCGGCACGGACTGCGAGAGGAGATCCGCACCTTGGTAGCTGCAAATGGTGCGAAGACCTATGACAAGATGCTGAAAGTGGCTCAGGAAGTGGAGGCCAGCTCGCTTGCCCGACCCAAGCGGGAGCACCCAGGATCCAGCAACAACCATCAGGACAACTTCAAGAGGCCCAACAACAACAACAACAGGCCCTCCCATCATCAGTAGCAACAGCAGCCAGCAGCACCCAACAAGACGCCCAAGTACCATCAACAGAAGGCAATCAACTGCGCCTATTGCAAGAGGCCTGGTCACACCGCGAACATCTGCAGAAAGAAGCTGGGACACTGCCTTGCTTGTGAGTCTGCCACCCACCAAGTGAAGGACTGTCCAACCTCATTCATCAGGACTGGAGCTGGACAGCAGAGAGGTCCATTACCCACCCAGCAGCAGCGCTACAACCAGCACAGAGCAGGGCAAGCTTTTGCCTTGGCCGTTGAGGAGCCAGAAGCAGAGCCAGAGACTGAAGAAGATGTCATCGCAGGTGCTATTTTATTACATTCGCACCCGACTTTAGCTTTATTTGACTCTGGAGCTTCACATAGTTTCATATCATCGAACTTCATTGTTGTATATCACATAGATGTAGGATGTAGTTAGATGATCTGTAGAGTAATGACCGAAGGTGGACCCATCCCTATCACAGAGACTTGCACCTGCCCTATCACTATCTCCGGTCATACCTTCCTAGCACCCTTTCTAGTTATGCCTCTCCCTAACTACGATGTAGTCTTGGGAATAGACTGGCTGAGCAGACAGCACGCCCTGATAGACTGTCATTGGGGTTGTGTCATCTTTAGTCCACCTGGAGGACCTAAGTTTGAGGCGTCTCGAGCATCGGGTGTCTCCTACACCTCCATCACAGAAGATTCCGGACCCCCTCATCCCCTTATAGTAGAATTTCTAGATGTCTTCTCCGACAATCTTCCAGGATTACCCCCTGATCGTGACGTAGAGTTCACTATCGACCTAGTACCTGGCTCTTCCCCTATCTCGCAGCGATGCTACAAAGTCAACCCCAAGAAGGCCAAGGAGATGAAGGACCAGATTGATGAGCTCAAGGCCCAGGAGTTCATCAGAAGTGGAGCTTCACCCTGGGGTCACCAGTCTTGTTCGTGCCCAAGAAGGACGGAACCGTACGGATGTGCATAGACTACCGGGCACTGAACAACATCATCATTAAGAACAAATACCCTCTGCCCAGGACTTACGACCTCTTCGATCAGTTGAGCGGAGCGAAGGTTTTCTCGAAGATCGATCTCAGGTCCGAATATCACCAAGTCAAAGTACGGAAGGAGGATATTCCAAAGACGGCATTCAACACCAAGTATGTACAATATGAGTTCTTGTTCATGCCCTTTGGTCTTACAAATGTCCCAGCTGTGTTCATGAATCTCATGAACAAGGTCTTCCATGAGTACCTGGACCAGTTTATCGTTGTCTTTATTGACGACATTCTGATCTACTCGAAGACCCAAGAAGAACACGAGAACCACTTGCGGATAGTCTTGGAGACATTGAAGAAGGAGAAGCTATACGATAAGCTATCCAAGTGCGAGTTCTTCTTAGACAAAGTGGATTTTCTTTGCCACGTTGTCACAGGAGAGAGCATATCAGTAGATCCCAAGAAGATAGCATCAGCGGAGTCATAATCAACCCCTAGTTCAGTTGCAGAGATCAGAAACTTCTTGGGTTTAGCTGGATATTACAGGAAGTTCGTGAAGGACTTCGCAAGGATTGTTGAGCCCATGACGAAGCTAACCAAGAAGAATGAAGAATTCGTCTGGACCGAAGCATGCCAGGCATCATTTAAGGAACTGAAGAGAAGATTGACATCAGCACCAATTTTGTCGCTACCCTCAGGATCAGGTGGATTCTCCATCTATAGCGACACTTCCGGCAAAGGATTGGGATGTGTGCTACAACAGCATGGAAAGGTAATTGCTTATGCTTCTCGGCAGTTACGGAACCATGAGAAGAACTACCTGACACATGATCTGGAGCTAGCAGCGGTCATCTTCGCCCCGAAGCTCTGGAAGCATTACCTATACAGCGAGAAAGTAGAGATATACACAGACCATAAAAGTCTAAAGTATGTCTTTACACTGAAGGAGCTCAACATGCGCCAGAGGCGATGGTTGGAGCTTATGAAGGACTTTGATGTCATCCTGGAGTACCATCCGGGTAAAGCTGTCGTTGCTGATGCGCTTAGCAGGTACCCGATGGCTATATTTTTAATGAAGGACCGACATCTGCTAGAAGACATAGAGAAGCTTGGGCTGGAGATTGTGCTACCAGAAGCAGTAATGCTGAAGCTTGGGAAAGAAGCTATTGTACTGGGAGTGGACTCGCCCATGATACAACTACAAGTACAGTCCAGCCTAATCAACAGAGTCAAGGATACTCAGTTCCAGGACGAGACACTGTGCAAGCTAAGAGACCGAATGTTAGCTGGAACACTTGAGGGTTTCTCCATAGCTGGAGATGGAGCTTTGAGGCATGGCACGAGGCTTTGCGTGTCGACTGGCAAACTGAGGAACGAGCTGATGAAGGAGGCACATCAGTCGCAACATTCTATTCACCCAGGAACAAAAAAGATGTACAAGGACATGAGGGCACATGTATGGTGGCTCGGAATGAAGAGAGACATGGCAGAATTCGTCTCTAAGTGCTTGATCTGCCAGCAGGTGAAGGCAGATCGTCAGAGGCCAGCAGGACTACTACAGCCGCTTTCCATTCAGGAGTGGAAATGGGGAGCATATTACCATAGATTTTGTAACGGGATTGCCTAGATCCCAAGGAGGAAAGGATGTTATTTGGGTAATTGTTGACAAACTGACCAAGTCTGCCCATTTTATTCCTTTCAAGGTCGATTTATCCACCGAAAGGTTAGCAGCTCTCTACATGCGAAACATCTACCCGGCTTCACGGAGTTCCAGTCAGCATTGTATCAGACAGGGATACCCGGTTCACTTCACACTACTGGAAGAGTCTGCAGGAAAGCTTGGGTACTCAGCTAAAATTCAGCACTGCATACCACCTACAGACCGACGAACAGTCTGAAAGGACTATTCAGACGCTTGAGGACATGCTGAGATCATGCGTCTTACAGTTTGGAGGATCTTGGGAAGATCATTTACACCTGGTTGAGTTTTCTTACAACAATAGCTACTAGGCCAGCATCCGGATGACACCGTTTGAGGCGTTGTATGGACGTCGTTGCCGCACTCCACTAGCATGGGATGACGTAGGAGATCGAGTTATGTTGGGACCAGAGATGGTTACAGATGCTGCATAGAAGATGAAGATGATCAGAGAGATGCTGAGGATTGCATAAGATCACCAGAAGCATTGGGCAGATAGTAAACGCCGAACTTTGGAGTTTAAGGCAGGAGATCAGGTTTTTGTCAGGATATCTCCTACTAGAGGCACTATCAGATTCGACAGAGCTGGGAAGCTTAGTCCCCGTTATATTGGTCCATTTGAGGTACTGAGCAGGGTTGGAGAAGTAGCTTACAGAGTGGCTCTTCCATCTAGTCTCAAGGACGTGCACAACGTTTTCCACGTTTCGCAGCTGAGACGTTACGTATTGGACCCGAGCCATATTGTAGATCATTCAGAGCTGAAAGTCAGACCAAGTCTCACCGTGCCAGAGCAGCCAGCGGAAATAGTAGATCGCATGGAGAAGATACTGAGGCGCACGGTGATTCTGCTAGTCAAGGTAGCTTGGCGTCACCACTCCCCAAGCGAGGCTACCTGAGAGCGAGAGGCTGAAATGAGGGAAAAGTATCCTCATCTTTTCTAGGTATGTTCTAACCCCTCTCTTTTCATTAACTGGTAGAAATTTCGAGGACGAAATTTTCTAAGGAGGAAAGTTTGTAAAATCCACAATTTTTAGATTATTAATAAACGGGTTTTTATAACGCTTTTGGCTATTGGTAGATGATGTATGTATTATTATTATAATTATTATTATAATGGATTGTGGCCTCTTATTTAGATTTTTGGCTAAGCCTTTATTAAAGCCTTTTTATTAGCCCGTAACTTAAAGCCCAAGGTTTAGCCGCTAACCCGGAACCTAAACCCATTTAACTTCAGCCACCCGGTCTATCCCACTTTCCCGCTCAAATTCGTCCCTTCCGCGAATCACACCCCACGTACCCCTCTCCCTCGCCCTACGTAATATCTTCAGAAACCTGTCTCCTCCAGAAAGATCAGAACCTCTTCACTTACCACCTTCACAAAGCTTCCATATCTCCTTCCACTTTCACCCACTCCAAAAACCGACTACGCACCCCGCGACATCCCGAGCATTTAGATAGGGGTGAGCGTCGGTATAATCGGTCGGTATTTGGTCGATTTTTTTGGTATTTTTTAAAATCGGTATTTGAAAAATCAATACCAATATCGTACCATTTAGAATCGGTTTTTTCGGCTTCGGTTAAATCGGTATTCGGTCGGTTTTTGTTCGGTATCGATATTTTACCAATTAATATTTAATCAATTAACACACTTAATATTTTAGAACCTCTTAACCTATAATATATATTTTTACTTTTTTGGAAGTATTAATTTTAAAGCCAAGCCTCTACCAACCAAACAATTAATCAAAATTATTAGAACAATATGTAACAATTCGCAAACACCTAAAAATGAGCTTAAAATATCAAACGAGGTCACTAAATTTAATCTTTAGTATAAGTTTAAGTAACCAAAATCCAATTCAAAATTCTATGAGAACACAAAAAACATAAGCTCAAAAGATCAAAAACTCAATTCTTAGCATTCTTAACATAAATTCAAGTCCACTAAAATCCATTCCAAGTTCTAGGAAACCAACCAAAACAAAGATAAAAATGAAAATGAGTAGTGTAAAATTAATCATGAACAACATTAAAAAATGTGTGTGTGTATGTGTAAATCGGTTCGGTTCGTTATTTTCGGTATGGTATTACAGTCAAACCGTTACCATTACCATTATACCGTAATTTAGTCGGTTCGGCAATTCGGTATCGGTACATAATTTCGGTTCGGTTTTTGGGAATATTTTTAATCGGTATTCGGTTGATTTTTCGGTATCGGTCGGTATTTGCTCACCCCTACATTTAGACAGCCCTCTTGGGGCAGTTCCGACCTGCCGACCGATCCCGCGACCGCCGACGACCGCGTGCTCGGCCGTCGATCCCCGGCGCCGACCAGCATGTTCCCCGCGCTCTGCGAGCCAGCCCGGCCGTGCCACGCGCGCGCTGCCGCGTCGCCTTCCGCGCGTGCTGCACCGTCTCCCAGCCTGACCAGCCCCCTCGGCCAACGCGTGCCCCGCGCACGCTCTAGCGCACTCCAACGCCCGCGTACGCCGCGACGTTCCGTTCTGCGTGCGTCCGTGCCCGTTCCATCGTCATTGCGCGACCCGAGTCTGAGGCCTCCCCTCGATACTCCGTCAACAGCCTTCCGGTAAGCCCATGAAATCGTCTGTTAATTTCCAAAATACAAAACCCCTTTCTTGTTCCGACCGGAATTGACAGAATAAAGCTCTGTCAATTCCGGGATAGATAGTTAGTTAGTTTCCTAATTTCGACCATATGTTTTGTAATAGAATAGAATTCGTGTTATTAATTAATATTACAGTTAGATAATTATTAATAAGAATAATTATGTCGTAATATATATAGTGTGATATTAATTAGCAAGTTACTAGATTTAGCGTTTAATTACGATTATCGTATTAATCGCATTATTTTAGACTTAAGAATATCATTAATTATATTGTCGATATTTTTGTGTAAATAAAATGCTAGAGTAATTTCAAAAATAGTTTCATATCAAAAGCCTATTTTTAATATAAGGAATAGTATTTTTAAGAAAAAACCATTTATTTACTATTTTGGATAAAATATTAGTTATCTTCCAAAATTGATTTCGTTATAAAAAAAAAGAATATTTTTGTATAGATTATACCTAACAAAAATATCAATTCCAGTTATAAAATAAAAACCTAATTTTTATTATTTATTTAATTGAAATAGTCACGTTACTAATATTAATAGTTAATGTTTTATTAGTAGTTAATTACCACCTTAATTATATTTCCAAAAATATTAGTTATTTCTAAATAAAAGATTCTTGTAATATTATAACTATTAAAATGGTATCTTATTATTTAAAAATATCTATTAAAATATTTCGTATAGTTTATGTAAATAAATACTATTTAATTTCAAAGGATTTTCAAGTATTTATATCAGTAATTCTATTTACGAAAAATCGTTATTATCTACTAATAAATTAAGTATAATATTTCTCGCACTATTTACAAGAAATAATAAGTTTTACTGTTTTATTTACGAAAACCGTAATTTTCTTATATTATCAACTCAGAGTTCTCTAAAATATTTTTATAATTAAATATTTGCCTTACTAAAACTATCAGTAATTTTAGAGCCTGGATGTTATCGTCATTAATATGTTAATTAGGATTGTAGCAACCGTAGATTGGCAACTAAGTTACATTTCGTTAATGTAGGTTTTCAGTCCCGGGACTTAGTATGATATTTCTTGTCGTCACCTACAGCAGCAGGAACACCAAGACAAGTTCACACTTATCCAAACTTGTATTTTAGTTAATAATTAAATTCATTGCATAGTAGAACTACTGTATCGACACTCAACTCCGGGATCCCTCTCGGATCATACTGACTGCTTGACTGACTCATTGACTCGGGGTTTGGGAAGTTGTGTTAACACATGTGGTCAAAGCCCCCTATTGCATAACTGTGGATAGCGGAAGTCCAACCCACTTGAGCCGAAGCCGGACCGTGTTCACTAGAACACTTACTGCCTCCATCCCTAGCCGGCCACAGGATGTTACGCGCTCACACACTATTGCTAGTTATATTGCATCATTTTATTTCCAGAAATTTATTGCATAACTGTTTCCTTATTTATTATTTAGAAGAAAAAATGTATGTTAAAAACTGTTTCTTGTCTCATTTTAATTATCAAATAAGACGCTGGAATGGATTTGTATGTTCTTGTTCCCCTCCTGACTGGAGACCAATAGTTTAGGTGATTGCGACGACGAGGTGTTGGCCTATAGTTCTTACTACGGACCCGACTTGGGTTCCGAGGAGTTAGCTGAACCAGGACAGAGGGACCAAGAGTCCTAGTTGCACCCTTCTGTTTAGTTTCTTTCCTTTTCTAAAAGTTGTAATAAATAAACAAGTTGTAACAACTGGATGTTTGTTCTTTTTATGTTTGTTTTAATTAGACTCTAGTTTCATTTCAAATGTTTAATAAAGTTTTATTCCGTATTTAGAATGTTGTTCCTGCGTTGCTACTGATTGACACAGCTTACAGTCGCCGTCTCACAACGGTACAGGCTGGACATGATCCGACTGGACCCAGTATATTGGGATCGGGTCGTGACACCACGTCTCTACCTCCCTAGCATTGTATAAAACTTTGCTTGCTTCTTATTCAACTCTTGAAAGAGAGAGAGATGATTGAATGCTTCTTTACATTCCTAAAATCTAAAATATTGAACTCTTCATTCCAAAGTGGTCACTACTCGCTAGAGAATACAAGTTATCAATTCAAGAAAAAGCACAGCATCTTCCCATTGAACAGGAAGAAGACCTAATTAATGCAGGCGGGCCAACCTAGTCCGCAACTACTTCTTTCTTAACTAGGTCTACTATCAAAGTATTCAAATTCACCTAAAACTATGCTCTGACCTTCACATTATGCTCACATTGACTTGTCACAAATATGGATGGAAATTTTTTTTTGAAGAGATTGCATAATCTAACTCCCAAAATAAATAATCTTGCTTGGGAATCCAATATGTACATAGTTTGGTTTCCGGAAAGCAAAAAAAAATGATGAATTGAGTACTTGTTATCTATATTTACAATGAATGCATTTTTTTAAGTTTATTGTCTATGACAAATTTTGAATCATCAAATTTACAAAGAAAATTGTGTCAAATTTTTGGCATAAATTTTTAGAACATTATGGTAATTATTTGTCTATTAGCTAGCACACCCTACTCCAAAATCCTGGCTCCGCCCCTGTATATACATCCTTGTCGTAAATTCTTTTCATAAATCAAAATTTATTTTCCCTAATTGGCTCCTAGTATCAAGTATTTTCATTTCTTATATTAATCATAATCATAAAAATAACAATACAAATAAAAATAAAAAAAAGAGGGTAGCACCTAGCGCGATGGTAAAGCATCTTGTAGGATGTAGGTTCGAGTCACAGAAACAGCTCTCCATATATATAGGGATAAGGTTGTGTACATATTGACACTCCCCATACCCTATGTAAGCAAGCATGAGTCTCGTGACACTTGAACGCCCTTTTATATTATCATTAAATAAATAACCATATAGAAATCTCACATTTATTAATTTATGTTTCTACCTTAGACAAAAAATAAAATAGGATTCATATGCTATTCATGTATCTATTTATTGTCATATCCACATTGTATCGTATTTCTAGTTTTATCAAAGTTGCTTGTGGGTCCATAATCCATATCATGTGGCCATATATAAGACATTGGCAATTTCTCATGACTAATATTGTTAATATTTGTGAAGATTTTATTGATAATCCCATTGCTATATATAGCCTTACAATCCTCCTCATTACATTAAACCCTCTGTGGAATATCCTGTGGCATATTCTGACATACCAAATATACCAACAGGATATTCCAATATACTTATTCTAATATACCAATACTCCCCCTCAAGATGGACGAAAGATATTCACTAAGTCCATCTTGTCACATCCTCTAATCATGCTCACAGAACTAAGTCCCTTGGTTAGTCCGTCTGCTACCCGATCCATGGTTGGAACGTGGCCTACCTCCAGTAGTCCACTATCCAACTTCTCCTTGATGAAGAACATATCGATCTCGAAGTGTTTGGTTCTGTCATGCTGTACTGGATTGTTGGCGATACTAATAGCTGACTAGTTGTCACACCACAGCTTTATCTTGGCTCCTTGATCCAGCTTCAGCTCCACCAGCATATTCTTCAACCATAGCAGCTCTGCAACTCCTAAGATCATAGCTGTGTACTCCGCTTCAGCTGTCGATCTGGCCACCACTGACTGCTTCTTACTCCTCCAAGAGACCAAGCTGCCTCCTACAAATATACTGTATTCCGAGGTAGATCTCCTGTCATCAGCACAGCTAACCCAGTCAGAATCACAGTAGCTCTCGATGCTCATGTGATTATTCTTCCTGAATATCAGTCCCTTCCCGGGGGCACCCTTCAAGTATCTCGAAATCTGGTACACTGCGTCCATATAACCCTTCAGCGGGTCATACATGTAGCGGCTCACCACACTTACTGCAAAACAGATATCAGGACGGGTATGGCGCAAATAGATCAACTTGCCCACCAATCTCTGGTATCTATCCCGGTCAACTGGTTCCCTAACCTCAGCAGCCAGCTTGAACCTCTGATCTATCGACGTCGCTGCAGGTTTACATCCCAACATCCATATCTCTGTAAGAAGGTCTAGTGCATACTTCCTCTGAGAAAGAACTAAACCTTTCAATGGTAGATCGAAAATTCGCATTTAATCCGTATTCGAACCGATAATATCCGAAATTTCGGATATGGTTACGGATACAGATGTCTTACCGGATATTTATCGAATATCGGATGCGGATACGGGAAGTGTCACATCCGGTCCGATAACATCCGACACAAAGCCATCCGACCCGATAATAGAATAATTAATATATATACAATATATTTTAATTATTCTATTATCGGGTCGGATGCCTTTGTGTCGGATGTTATCGGACCGGATGTAACACTTCCCGTATCCGCATTTATAAATATGAACGGTATAGATTACATTTGATAGAATCACAAAGGAACTAAATGAGACTCTAAAACCCTAAAACTAAAAGAGACTCCCTCTCTCCCCAAACTTAAGGAAGGCTGTGAAGCACAAAGGCACAAGCCGTTCGGATCTTCATTCTAGGTATGTTTATTTTCCGATTTTTTTCTCTCTCTGTGTTTGATTTATCTCATTTTGGTTTTTGAACTTGATGTGATATTTTTTTTTATGTTTGGTTACTTTTATACTTCATTATTCATTTTTTTTGAAATGTGGGGTTTATTTGTTCGGATATTACTCGATATCCGTTAAAATTATCGGTAACGGATACGGGAGCCAAAACTCTTATCTGATCAGATATCGGATGGTTATCGGATATATCTAATAGCTATCGGTTTGGATGTGGTAATGCCAACATCCGACCGATAAGCTACCACTGACAGGCCTAGAAAGAACAATCTCTTCTGTTTCTAGAGCAATCTCAATCCCAAGAAAGTACCGAAGAAGGCCAAGGTCCTTCACCTCGAATTCCTTGCCAAACTTCCCCTTGAGTCGGACGATCTCCTACTCATCATCTCATGTGATAATCATATCGTCCACATACACCGCAAGCATAGTGATATGGCTCCCACTCCCACTCCGACGGAAGAACACAGTATGATCAGCATTGATCTGCCGATATCCCATTCCTATCATCGCCCTCCTGAATCTGCCAAACCATGTCAAACCACGCTCGAGGAGACTGCTTCAGTCCATATAGAGACTTCTTCAACCTGCAGACCATGTCCATTGTCTGATTGGTGCCGAATCCTGGTAGTATCTCCATGTACACTTTCTCCACTAGATCTCCATGAAGAAATGCATTCTTCACATCCAATTGGTGTAGCTTCCATCCACAATTTGCTGCCAGAGAAATAAGGGTTCTGACAGTACTCATATTCGCCACTGGTGCAAAGGTCTCGTCATAGTCAATGCTATATGTCTGACTGTATCCTTTTGCCACCAGTCGAGCTTTGTAGCGCTCATCCTGTCCATCTGGGTTCTGCTTCACAGTAAAGACCCACTTGCATCCGACTGCTCTCTTCCCTTCTGGCAATTTTACCAGCTCCCAAGTGTGGTTCTTCTTAAGAGCCCCCAACTCGTCATGCATCGCCGCTTTCCACTTTGAATCGTTTTTGACAACTTGTCAATTGTTAGGTACAGTAATACTATCCAAAGACGCAATGAACGCTCCATAAGAAGAGATACGATCATATGAAACAAACTGAGCAAGGTCCCAACCATATCTAACAGGAGGATTTCCCGCACTGCTACGGTTGGTCTTCCGTACTGATAATGGTGTGGGAGGAGTAGGTGTGAGAGTAAGAAGAATGATATCACATGAAGGAGAATCTGATGGAGGTGTAGATATCTCAGGAGTCGAGACGGACGCAGGCAAGGGACTTGGCACTGGCACTGTAGGTACTGGTCCTGCAGTTTGCTTCTCTCCTGCTATAGGTAAGTATCTCCCCCTGAGCCGTGGGAAGAATGATATCACGCGAGATCAGTCCCGCTACTTGGGAGTCTCGATAGAAAGATGGAAAGCATGATCATGATTAAGAAAGGACTTGATAGATCGAGTTGAGTCTTGCATGGTCACTGGACAACTTGTCGACAAGGTGTAGTCTTCTCGAGTGATCGTCGGGGTACCGGGATCAGGTCGGCCCGGGGGAAGCGAGTTGCGGCTCAAAGTAGGATGTTGGATAACCGCATGGGAGATTCGGCGCTTCCGGGGCTAGCTACCCGCGGAGGGACAGTCCGATATCCCCGAGATACATGAATTGGTTAGAGTTGGTGAATTGAACGGATTTGAATATGTGCAACGAGTGCCTTGATGCGAATTAGGTGATCGTGCTCGATGTTTAGAAATCTGAGTGACGCAAGCTTGGGTAGAAAATCCTGTATTATCGACTTGGTTTGACCCTAGGATTGGGGTCAGTGTTGGCATTATTGTTGGGGAACTATGATTCCAATCCTGACATTGACTTAGTCTTGAGAAATGGCCTAGCGGTTAGGCGAGACGCCCCTGTTTCAAGAGGTAGCAATCGAACGATTGATCTTGAGGATTGTAATGAATGGATAGAGTGAATCAAGAATATAGGAATACCCCTCACGAGATTCGGCTGACATGCATATATTTCAGGGACGCCTGAGTATGTGCACGATGCGACTCGAGTGAGAACGACGAATTCTCTATCATGCGGCTTGGCTGAATGCATGTATTTTGGGGACGCCTGGAATGCGTGCACAATCCAACCAAGCGATACGTTGAATTCAAATGAGACTTGGGGAATGGAAAAGTGTCGAGAATCTGAAATCGTGATAAAGGAAAGGATTGATGATAGTGCGAGCGTCGCTCGGAATCAAAGAAACGTGTAGGCGGAGTGTGTACGATAAATTATGGCGTACCTGCACGACTGTTATAGTTCCGTGTCTAGGCTCGATTAAGTCTTGGCCATAGAAATGGTAGGATGGCTTGCCTTCAGGAAAGTCTCGAGGACGAGACTTGTTCTGAGTGGTGTATGTTGTAGTGCTCCGTCCTGCAAAGTCAATCGGAGGAATCGAAACGCCGACGGCGTTCGAACTTGGCCTTGCAACGGCTACTCGAAGGCTCGCTCGGCCGAGGCGACTCCTCGCTCGGGTGGGGTAGTTTCGGTGAACTTACCTCATCTTAGCCTTCACATAATAACTCGCATGTTTTCAACTTGCACAAGTAGGCTAATATAAAAGCTATGAACGCACATAGGTAAGGAAATAATCCCGAAGGGTCGGAATGTCTTAGAACATGAAAAATGGTCCCACGGTCTGCTTAGAAGTCGGCTCAGCGTGCTTTCAAAATGATACTCGATCCTTCGTCCCGTGGCTTGGGAGAAGGAAGTTGGCCTAAGTTGCTAAGTTGCCACGACACTCGAATTAGCCAAAGTCATAGGCGTCGCCCGCGTGAATGCTTGATAAAGCATGCACGGTCCCGTCGTTTTGCCCCAACGCTTGAATTGGCCTAAGTCATAGGCGTCGCCCGCATGAATGCTTAATAAAGCATGCACGGTCCCGTCGTCCAAGGCTTGGCATAGCCTTCGCACGTCCCGTGAATTAAGTCGTCTTGCACGGCTGTTGGCTTAAGTCTAGGCACCTGAGAACTTGGTTGTTCAAGTCGAACGCGTGCACGGCACGTTCCCTCGATTCGTAGCTCAGCATAGCCTATGCTCATTGAGTCGTTGCCCGAATAAGTTAGACATGAGTTATGCTGGACTATCGAAGCCATTTCTAGCACTGTCCCGCTCTAGCTGCGGTTGTCAAGTCGCGTAGTCCCTCGAGGACAAGGCTCGTCCTACAAAGTATATGACTTGAGCGATAGCGTCGCCTAAAGAACTAGGCCAGTCTAAGGCACGAGCCACGGATTGTTAAAAGATAAGTATGCCACGGACAAGGAACACGTTATGTTCAAGTTAAGCTAGAAGACTACTTAGTAGTCGTTCCCTGGGTTCAAAGGATAGAAGTCCACGCGACTGGTTGTCGCCGAGACCGGCCCCGCTGCTTGGGAGTCTCGATAAGTCTCGTACACGAGATCGGTCCCGCTGCTTGGGAGTCTCGTTGAGTCTCGATAAGTCTCGCACACGAGATCGGTCCCGCTGTTTGGGAGTCTCGTTAAGTCTCAATAAGTCTCGCACACGAGATCGGTCCCGCTACTTGGGAGTCTCGATAAGGAATCACGCGAGATCAGTCCCGCTACTTGGGAGTCTCGATAGAAAGATGGAAAGCATGATCATGATTAAGAAAGGACTTGATAGATCGAGTTGAGTCTTGCATGGTCACTGGACAACTTGTCGACAAGGTGTAGTCTTTTCGAGTGATCGTCGGGGTACCGGGATCAGGTCGGCCCGGGGGAAGCGAGTTGCGGCTCAAAGTAGGATGTTGGATAACCGCATGGGAGATTCGGCGCTTCCGGGACTAGCTACCCGCGGAGGGACAGTCCGATATCCCCGAGCCAGTCCAAAATAGCTTGACATTGCTAGTGACCACTCATATAGATGGGTCGGCAGAATAGCGGCAAAACCGCGTGTATGCCTTTGGATTGAGTCTAGAACTTGAATACATGTCCAGTCGGTAACACAATGTCTGGGCCTAAGATTGGGTTGCAGCATAGGCACCATGCTTGGCACGATACTTGGCGTCGGGATGTCCAGGAAATTGATACTATGTTTCACAAGTCTTGTCTAAGTTGGTTTATAAGTCGAACAGGTAGGCCACAAGGTGGTAGCATGGATAAGTCTTGATAAGTTGCGAGGCACGGCCTCAATCTTGAAGCACGAACAAGTCTAAGCAAGGTCTAGAGGCACGACCAGCACGAGTCGTCCCCTTGACGTCGTTGGCACGAGAATTTGGTCTAGAGGCACTTGAGTTTAAGTAAAAGTCTTGGCACGTCCGAGTTCGCATAAGTTGCTCCTCGGCGAAGAACTGTCTCGAACATGTTGAAGTTACGAATAGAGTATGGCACGACCCCGTCGTCCCGAGTTGTAGTTCGGTCAAGTACATAAGCGATGAGGCACTGCCTCGATCGTAAGGCACGTTGGTATTATAGCACGACCATGTCGTTGCACATCGGTTTGGTCGGGCGTCGTAGTCTTAAAACTGATCCTAAGGCAAGACTAGAAAGACAATCGTAAAGGGACTTCTATTGCACAAAGTAAATGAACGTGTCGGTTTTGTATGGGTGGACGAGAAGCTCACTCCACCAGTACAGTTGAGTACTGACACCCACACAGTTTCCATGCGCAGGCACAGGTAGAAGCTCGTGGTGCGGAGCTCGCTTGGACGCGTCGAGGCACGGAGTTCCTTGGCGATTCGAAACGTGCGGCCGCGTGGAGTCAAAGACTTATACGGGACATAATGTATGGACATTGCCTTCCGAAGCTTCCGCTGGCTCAAGCATTGTATCGAGAGATGAGAGAGAGCATAGTGACTTGTATAATGAGAGAAAAGTGAGTATGAGAGACTTGTAATCATGGCCTTGCGCCTATTGTAATCTGATTGTTCAATATCAATAAAGATCTCTTTAGAATGACTTGTGTTTTGATTCTAAATTTCCGCTGCATGTTCAATGTTTCTGCTTGGGACATCTGTGTGACGACCCCGTCGTCGCCGCTGTAATCGGTCGTTATGGAATCTGCCTTGCACGAGCGCAATTTAGGCTCGTGCGGCATCACGCCTTAGTGAGGACGATCGCTCCTACGGGAGCGGGGCGTGACATTCCCTCCGGACGGTATTATGGCTCATGCTCCCTGAAGTGAACATCCATGCTCACAAACTTCTTCTCTACTGGGCTCCAGCACACATACCCCTTCTGAGTTGCCGAGTTGCCCACGAAGATGCACTTGACTGCCCAAGGATCAAGTTTCCTAACTGACGGTCTGTTGTCTTTCACAAAACACATGCAGCCAAACACCTTCAGTGGGAGTATCCTACTATTATTTTCTTGCAATATTTTACATGGAGACTTCCATCACAGTACCTTCGAGGCCATCTTATTGATTAGTTGAGTTGTTGTCAACACTACATGCCCCCACAGACTTTGTGGGACATTCATATCGATCATCATGCTTCTTGTCACCTCCAAAAGGTGTCTATTCTTCCTTTCTGCTACTCCATTTTGTGCTTGTGTGTATGCACAGGTGGTCTGGTGCTGTATCCCTTGGGCTGACAAGTATTTCGCAAGTGCTCTGTTGGTATACTCTGTTCCATTGACCTCGGTACCTTCACCACTGCCATATACTGAATCTGGACATGTTTATGAAAGTTTCGAAAACATGTAGATACATCACTCTTATTCTTCATCAAATACAGCCAAGTGACACGAGAAAAAAAAATAAATGAAGGAAAAAATACTTGTAACCATTCATAGTAGTAATAGCGCATGGCCCCCAAACATCAGAATGTATTACATCAAAAACAGACGAGCTCCTTTGACCCGTACTAGCATATGAGCTCCTAGTAAGTTTGCCTAAATCACATGCATCACATACTAGTTTCTCCTTATTTGTTTTCTCATAAATAGCTGGATACAATTTACTTGAAGTAACAAAAGAGGAGTGTCCCAACCTCCTATGGAGGAGTATTAATGTATCCTCGGCACTCATCTTCAGTCCTCTCATTCCTGCCTTCTCTGTCATAGATATCAATGTTGAATCCAGTCCTTCTCGATCCACGTACTACAGTCCCGTATGCCAAGTACCAGTCCCAAGTCTTCGTCCCGTCTCTTTATCCTGAAAGATCACCTTAGGAATATCAAAAGAGACATTGCATTTTAGTTAGAGGATTAAAGAACTGATGGATAAATGACTGACTGGAAAAGATGGAGCATGCAAAACATTGGATAATTTTACTGAACCGGTAAAATTTACAGTACCCTTATCGACCACTGGCTGGAAAGTACCATCAGCTGTTTGAATGTTGTCTGCCGATGCTAGGTATATTTGGTATTAGAATAAGTCTATTGGAATATCTTATTGGTATAATTTACAGTTCTCCATATACACTCACCTAGCATCAGCAGACAGTATTCAAATAGTTGATGGTACTTTTCAGCCAGTAGTCGGTAAGGGTACTGTAAATTGTACAGGTTCAGTAAAATTATCCAATGTTTTACATGCTCCATCTTTTCCAGTCTATGTTTTGTCCATCAGTTCTATAATCCTCCAACTAAAATGCATCGTCTCTTTTGGTATTCCTAAGGTGATCTTCCAGGAGAAAGAGACGGGACGAAGACTTGGGACTGGCACTTGGCATGAGGGACTGTGGTACTTGGATCGAGAAAGGCTGGATTCAGCATTGGTGTCTATGGCTGAGAAGGCAGGAATGGTAGGACTGAAGATGAGTATCAATGATACATTAATACACCACCATAAGAGGTTGGGACACTCCTATTTTGCTACTTTAAGTAAATTGTATCCAGCTATTTATAAGAAAACAAATAAGAAAAAACTTGTATGTGATGCATGTGATTTAGGCAAACTTACTAGGAGCTCATATGCTAGTACAGGTCATAGAAGCTCGTCTGTTTTTTATGTAATAAATTCTTATATTTGGGAGCCTTGCGGCATTACTACTATGAATGGTTACAAGTATTTTGTTTCCTTCATTGATTTTTTTCTCGTGTCACTTGGCTGTATTTGATGAAGAATAAGAGTGATGTATCTACATGTTTTTAGAACTATCATAAACATGTCCAGACTCGGTACAGGGCAGTGGTGAAGGTACTGCGGTCTGACAATAAGACAGAGTATACCAAAAGAGCACTTGCGGAATACTTGTCAGCCCAAGGGATACAGCATCAAACCACCTGTGCATACACACCAACACAAAATGGAGTAGCAAAAAGGAAGAACAGACACATTTTGGAGGTGGCAAGAAGCATGATGATCGATATGAATGTCCCACATAATCTGTGGGGGCATGCAGTGTTGACAGTAACTCAACTAATCAATAGGATGCCTTCGAAGGTACTGGGATGAAAGTTTCTATGTGAAATATTGCAAGAAAATAATAGTGGGATACTCTCACTGAAGGTGTTTGGCTGCGTGTGTTTTGTGAAGGACAACAGACCGTCAGTTGAAAATTTTGATCCTAGAATAGTCAAGTGCATTTTCGTGGACTACTCGGCGACTCAAAAGGGGTATGTGTGCTGGAGCCCAGTAGAGAAGAAGTTTGTGAGCATGGATGTTCACTTCAGGGAGCATGAGCCATACTACCGTCAGGAGGGAACCTCAAACAACTCACCTGATACTACGAGTATGAGACGAGAGGGGAGATTAGTGAAAGCTTGGTGACCGATTTAGGAGTATGGCATGGAGGCGCGGTTCAGGAAGAACAGGAAGGTAAAGAGGAACAAGGGGAGAAGATAAGAGGTACTAGTAGGTCCACGACTCAGGGGGAGATACTTACCTACAGCAGAAGAGGAAAGCAAACTGCAGGACCAGTACCTACAGTGCTAGTGCCAAGTCCCTTGCCTGCGACCGTCTCGACTCCTAAGACACCTACACCACCACCAAATTCTCCTTCAGGTGATATTCTTCCTACTCCTCCCACAGCTACTCCTCCCACACCATTATCAGTACGGAGGACCACTTGCAACAATGCGAAAAATCCTCCTGATAGATATGGTTGGAACCTTGCTCAGTTTGTTTCATATGATCATATATCCTCTTCTCATGGAGCATCCATTGCGTCTTTGGATAGTATTACTGTACCTAACAATTGACAGGTTGCCAAGAACGATCCAAAGTGGAAAGAAGCGATGCACGAGGAGTTGGGGGCTCTTGAGAAGAACCACACTTGGGAGATGATAAAACTGCCAGAAAGGAAGAGAGCAGTCGGATGCAAGTGGGTCTTTACTGTGAAGCAGAACCCAGATGGACAGGTTGAACGCTATAAAGCTCGACTGGTGGCAAAAAGATACAGTTAGACGTACGGTATTGACTATGACGAGACCTTTGCACCAGTGACAAAGATGAGCATTGTCAGTACCCTGATTTCTCTGGCAGCGAATGATGGATGGAAGCTACACTAACTGGATGTAAAGAATGTGTTTCTTCATGGAGATCTAGTGGAGGAGGTGTACATGGAGATACCACCAGGATTTGGCACCAATCAGACAGTGGACAAGGTCTGCAAGTTGAGGTCCCTCTATGGACTGAAGCAGTCTCCTCGAGCGTAGTTTAACATATTCAGGAGGGCGATGATAGGAATGGAATATCGGCAGATCAATGCTGATTATACTGTATTCTTCCGTCGAAGTGGAGGCCATATCACTATGCTTGCGGTGTATGTGGATGATATGATTATCACAGGAGATAATGAGCAGGAGATTATCCGACTCAGGGGAAAGCTTGGCAAGGAATTCGAGGTGAAGGACCTTGGCCTTCTTCGGTACTTCCTTGGGATTGAGATGGCTCGAAGAGCAGAGGGGAAGGACCTTGGCCTTCTTCGGTACTTCCTTGGGATTGAGATTGCTCGAAGAGCAGAGGGGATTGTTCTTTCTCAAAGAAAGTATGCGATGGACCTTCTCACATAGACAGGGATGTTGGGATGCAAATCTACAACGACACCGATCGATCAGAGGTTCAAGCTGAGCGTTGAGGCTGGAGAACCAGTTGACTGGGACAGATACCAGAGACTGGTGGACAAGTTGATATATTTGAGCCACGCGTCCTGATATCTTCTTGCAGTGAGTATGATGAGCCGCTACATGCATGACCCACGGAAGAGTCATATGGATGCAATGTACCAGATTCTGAGATACTTGAAAGGTACCCCCGGAAAGAGACTGATATTCAGGAAGAATAATCACGTGGGCATCGACGGCTACTGTGATTCTGACTGGGTTAGCTGTGCTGATGACAGGAAGTCTACCTCGGAATACTGCATATTTGTAGGAGGCAACTTGGTCTCTCTTAGAGGAGTAAGAAGCAGTCAGTGGTAGCTAGATCGACAGTGAAGTGGAGTACAGAGCTATGGCCTTGGGAGTTGCAGAGCTCATCTGGTTGAAGAATATGCTGGTGGAGCTGAAGCTGGATCAAGGAGCCAATATGAAGCTGTGGTGTGACAACCAGTCAGCTATTAGTACCGCCAACAATCCAGTACAGCATGACAGGACCAAACACATCGAGATCGATAGGTTCTTCATCAAGGAGAAGTTTGTTAGTGGACTACTGGAGCTAGGTCATGTTCCAACCAAGAATCAGGTAGCAAACGGACTGACCAATGGACTTAGCTCTGTGAGCATGATTAGAGGATGTGACAAGATGGACTAAATGAATATCTTTCGCCCACCTTAAGGAGGAGTGTTGGTATATTTGATATTAGAATAAGTACATTGGAATATCATGTTGGTATATTTGGTATGTCAGAGTATACTACAGGATATTCCACAGAGGGTTTAATATAATGTTGGTATATTTGGTATTAGAATAAGTATATTGGAATATAATGTTGATATATTTGGTATGACAGAATATGCCACAGGATATTCCACAGAGGATTTAATGTAATTAGGAGGATTGTAAGCTATATATAGCCAAGAGACTATCAATAAAAAAATCATCACAAGTATTCAACAAATTCATGAATTGATTATTTAAAGCGACAGTAATAAACATCGTGCTGATTAAGAAAACATAATTCATATAACAAATAGCATTTGAGGAAAGAGCTTTACACTATTAACTTACTGGTAGTTGGAGGCTTTAGTTCCCCGCCAGCTGCATATTTCCCCATAACCCCACCACACCTAACATCATGCAGAGTTTAATTGACATAAATTAGTATGTAATCCCCATATATATAATAAAAAAAAAAAAAAAAATCCCCATCATATAGTTCATAACCGAGATGTTTTTTATAAATTCTCTTTACAAATTATATCTTCATGCAAGGATAATGAAAAAAATCAAATAATGCGGCTGCTTTATGAATGTAATTAAAAAAGTAACACAAGGTGAAATTTTGAGTCAGACTATGGTATTATGGTTCTCCATCACCAACTTGCTTACGACAAAACGGCTATCATTTATTACAAGGAGGTGAAATGCATGAGTTTTCATGAATATCAAAACTTAATTTGCTTTAGAAATACTATGAGGGAAAAGGTCCAAAGTCTTCACATTTTAAGGAGATGATAATATGCAGAAGTATTAGAGAAGATTGTCACTTTTTTACTTGATAGGGTTTATGCAATCCAACATAGTCGAGTGGCCCTTTGTAACCAACTCTTACAAAGTTATTTCCGGACTATTTTACTACTCTAATAACTGCATAAAAAACAAAAATGAGAGAAATAACTCAGAGAAGCTTCCACATGAAGAAAGGAAGTATACAGTAATAAGAGTATATAACATAAAGCTAAATGTGTAATTAAATGCCAAAACACTTAATTTGCACATAATCAGTTGTCTTTGATGGAGGATGGTGGATATTTTGCAATGTTAGTTGTAATTCGGTTTCAGTGTCATGTATTTAAGGCTTTATCCAATCTTTTGAGGAAAAAAAAAATCAGATGCAAGTCATATAGTAATAAATTATGCTGCTCATAGATAACTGTCAACAAAAAAAGGAGCTACGAAGCTGAATAGTGCAATCTCAATGACTATAAGTGACTGTGGTTCTCCTTTCGTATCTAAATGTCCTAACACAAGTTAAATTTACCAAAAAAGAAAGTCTTGTACCATCGAAAATAGTCACTTCTAATGCCCAGAGGTGCAGCAATCAATATATCTGTGATCCATGGAGATAATGGACGAAGAGGCTTCCTATCATTTTCCTGGATAAGTGAATGGGAAGTTTCTCTCTCCCTTGAGTCACTTGTTGTGGCATGGTCGCCACTAGTGCTCCTTTCGGTTTCACTGTTATGGTGCTCAAACTTGAATATTGGTCTATTGTAATGAGTTAATACTCGTAATATTTCTCCACATGCTAGAGCCCACTGCTCTGAATACTCTTTCTGCAGTCAGTAGAAGCAACACGATAAAGAATGTAAATAGCTACACATGATAAAACTATAGACTATATCTGCCCAAATATCACATTACTCAGAAAATTCCATACCTCGGTATCTTGGCTAAACAAAGATATGAAAGAACAAAAAGGAGGATCCTGCTTATCATACACGTGTGTTCCATCAATTATACATGAAAGCATTGGATGGACAATAGCATGTCCATGCTCTGGATGATGAAGGACAAATGTCGCTGGAAAAAAAATGTGTAAAAGAAAATTATTCAGCAAGTAGTTTTATATGATGGAAAGGCACTAAGTTACAAATTTGTGATGCTGCCACAGCATCTGAAATGCTGGAAGAAGTAAGATTTAGCTACCCAATACTTCATCCAAAAGACGCTTCTCCTTAGATGGATAGTGACTCTGAATTAGCTGCATAGCCAGAACAACAGGAAAAAATCTTTAAGCCTTAGAAGATAGCAATTTACAGAACTCAGCTCATTGAGACAACATAAATGACTACCTTGTAAGATACTACTCATATAAATCGTGACAGATAAAAGGGATATTTAGACTTTGGGTCTCGATTAAGTTAGAATATTTGTGTTTTGGTCTCCATAATAGACATAATTAGT
The DNA here is from genome assembly GCA_029216955.1 of Iris pallida. Taxonomy (NCBI): domain Eukaryota; kingdom Viridiplantae; phylum Streptophyta; class Magnoliopsida; order Asparagales; family Iridaceae; genus Iris; species Iris pallida. The sequence goes on along the minus strand of JANAVB010011001.1, from coordinate 67,537 downwards.
GTTTGGCTCTCCAATAAGTTAGAATATTTGTGTTTGGGTCTCCATAATAGACATAATTAGTGTTTAGATCTTGGACTAACGGTTGACTATCAAAATCCAACTAATAAAATGAAAAAAAAGAAAAAATGAAAAAACAAATGAGAAAATAAAAATAAAAATAAAAACAAGAAAAACAAAACATAAAATGAAGAAGAGAGAAAAAAGAATAAAAAATTGAAAAAAGGAAAAAGGGAAAAAAAACAAAAAAAACAATGGAAATAAATTTATTGTGGAAATAAATTTGCCCGGGTATTGTAAGTTTCGGATATAAATTTGTCCGAAAATATCGAGACCTAAAAGTCTAAATATTTCGGGCAAATTTATTATGAGAAACCTATTCTCATGTTTGGTTTTGGTTAAACATATTTACAAAAATTAAGAATACCCAGATAAATAATTTTCAGTTTTTTTCGTTTTTTATCCTTTTTTATTCCTTTTTTACCGGACAAAAAAATTGTTATTTCTTTCATTTTTTATCCTTTTTGTTTTTTAGATTATTTTCAGTTATTTATCCTTTTTTTCGTTTTTTTCGTCATTTTTTCTCGTTCTTTCCCTTTTTTCGTTTTTTTGGCTTTTTTGTTTTTCTCGTTTTTTTTATTTTTTATTCTTTTTTTTTCATTTTTTTCTTTCTTTCTTTTTTTTTTAGTTGGGTCTTAACAGTCAACCGTTAGTCCAAGACCCAAACACTAATTATGTCTATTATGGAGATCCAAACACAAATATTCTCACTTATTTGAGACCTATACACTAATTATGTCTATTATGGAGACCCAAACACAAATATCCTAACTTATTCGAGACCCAAAGTCTAAATATCCCCAGATAAAATAATCCTATCCAAGATGACAACGGACAACAATGATAGCTTCATACCTGGGCTATATCTTCTGGGAATTGCTCAGAAGTGAACTGGCCAAAATATTCGACATAGGCCATAATTTGTGCCTGCCAAAAGCATGTCAGATTCTATAAAGATAAAGAAAAAATGGCACAATATGCAATAACAAGTAATTGACATCATACACAACAAACGAACTTGTTCTTGAGACACACAAGCTTTCACCAATGTAATCCAAATCAAAGTTAGGTAGCTTTAGAGTATTATGCTTCAGGTAATATTAGATAAAAACAATACAAGAGTTTCCTTAAATTTGTGCAAATAGTAATACTAGACACTTAACTTGTATGTACATCGATAATAAAAGTAGCTATAAACAAATATGCCATGTAGCCTCAAATTAAATATAAATAAGTCATAGCATGTCCCAATCATTTATCTCATGTGTTGTCTTTCATTGGTGGAACTATATTACCTTAAACAAGAACAAACATTTGAATTTAAGAGTTGAATCTACTTCATTGTTCACAACCAACCACATTGGACTACATTAGTAACAGCAATGGGACTCATGGTTGACGATTAATAAATAGGATTACTCTAGCAAATGGAGTGATGGATAATTAAGCCAGTTGATCAGATGCAACATACAGAAGAGTTGGCATATGTGATATACAGAAGTAGCTACTTCACAGATATTGTACGAGGCTTATTATGTCATTCCTAGGAGGAAGAAAGAAAAAGAATAAAGTAACTGCATAGCATAAGCAAGTGTCAAGTGATGGAACTACCCTCATCTTAGAGTATAATCGAGAATGGAAATTTTTAGTCTTGAATAAAAGAAATAAGGAACTTTACATAACTGAAACTTTTCCAAATGTAGCCTAGTTAAGCTATAATACTTCTCTACTTACCAGGTTAAGTAATTATTGTGGAAATTAACACTTACAGATGTTTCTCAACAACCATAATCTATGTTGCACCGACATAGCGACCCGAAACGAGATGAATCCAACACAGCGACATGGCAATCTTGAAAACGTATGACACAAGATGCGGAGTGACAGCCTAATATGTATAGAGAAATATATTTGGAGAAAAAAAACCTCATACACTCACCAATACAATTCACTCATGCATGTGATTGGTGTTTATTAAGGTTATAATCAATGGGGACCAGATTGGGTTCGGGTTGGCTTTATGGGTTATATTCAATGTCATTTAAAATCACTTAACTTACGGATTCAGGTCGGATCAGGTTGGCTCTACAGGTCTATTCATTGTTGTTTAAATCACTTAATACGGTTTGGGTCGGGTTGTCTTTCTAACCACCCCGACCCAACATAATCCTATTTACTTTCCTTCTCTTTGTCTTCTCCTTCACGAAGTAGCAAGGACAGTGAACGACGGAGGAGAGTGGCAAACAAAGGCGGTGAGTCAGTGACATGCGCGGGCCTAGGTACAAATTCTCTTGCAGGGCATGTACACATCCGAATCCGACATTAATGTGCGTCCGAGTCAATTTTGACAAGGACTCGTCGGCAATCTAGTGGTGTCCGTGCTTCCCAGATCATAATAATTGTATATATCATAGTCCAATCAGCTATGATGCACCGCCACCGACCAGAACATAGGCCCAAGATATATAAATTTTCTAAAAGAAACAGACCAGTGACATAAAGACATTAACAGAGCCTTTCTCCCATAATTTTGAGTTGCTATTTGAATTATTTTTCTCCATTCTGCTACTTTAAGGGTCATATCCTCTCTAACATCAAAAGATTGTATCTTCTATGTAGCCTTGATTCAAAAGGCACAAGGCACACTCAAGATGCTAGGTCCTCAGGAGCTTAGGGGCAAGGCGTCTTTGCATGAAAGAAAATAAAGAAGAAGAAAAAAAAAACACTATGTGAATGAGCCTCAAGTGGGTGCACCTAGGTGAATATGCATCGCCTCATAGAAAACAAGGCACAAGGGTGACCCTCGTGTGGCTCAAGTGCACACCTCATGGATGTCTTACACCGCTATTGTTGCCCATTCATCCTAGTATTCTCATTTTAACTACGGTCATAGTTATCAAGCGAACCTAGCAAGAAGCTCAACACTAAGAGAGCTTGTACAAGGACCCTACAGCATCATCAACCCTTAAAATCGAGTTCAAGCACTATTGAAGCTTCTATATTTTGTTCTGAACAAGTTAATCTGGACCAAAATTTTGAGGTGAAAGTTCCTATCTTCTTCTTATAATAAATGCACCTTGCTTTGCTCATTGCACATCTCGTTTGTGTGCCTTGCACCTAGACCAGAAGGACTTTGCGCCCAAGTGCACTTTTTGCCTCTGACAACTATGATTATCCTCATTTCTTAATTGCCCATAATTCTGATCCAGAACCATAAAATATGGTTAATCATACGTTTATCTTATGTATTATATAAATACAATGGATCCAATACCATAAAACCAATTGAGAACATTATGAAATGAGCCTTGAATATATTAGTCATATTATCATCTATATAGAGAGGTGTACTCCATATGCATCTCTCATAAGCCGGTTATAGTATTGTACTTATGGAGGTCAACAGCCACGTTATTGGGCTAAAAGTGGTTATTGTGTTGTTGTTGCTAACAATCCTTACAAAGGAAAGTACAAGCAAGAGAACTTTCTTGGTAAGATTAGATTTAGTGAATTTTTCATTCATCTCTTAGCACGATACGACAAAAAATCATTCCAACAGAAGTTTAATGGAATTTTAATATATTAGATTTAACATGATATAATCTATGTTGTCCGAGTACAATAAGACAAAAATCCAATAAAAGTTTTACTATATTAGATTTAACATGATCAGGGCCGGCCCTGGCCCAGGGCTCCATGGAATATGAGGGCCCAAAAATTATATATATATATATATATATATATATATATATATATATATGCAAATGACCTCTAGCCTAGTGGTTAAGAGAGATGCATGCGGCCCGAGTGGTCAGGAGTTCGAATCCCAGTGGAAGCGATTCCAGAAACAATTTACCTGGTTCCAATATATATATTTTTTTTTTGGAATAAGGGTGAATTTATTCCTCGCATATAGCGGAAAAGGTATTAAAGTACAACATCACAACTCTCCATGCCCCAATAATAGTATTATGGGGCCATTACAGATACATCGAATTCTATATTATGTAGAATTCCAATAGGGAGGTAGTCAAGCCCTCAAAGATACGTCTGTTCCGCTCCTTCCAGATGTGCCAAACAGACGCAGCAAGACGAACTCTGGCTCTTCTAGCCCACCCCGGATCCCGGCCTCTGTGATCTCGGATCCAGCTGAGAATGCTCCGAATGTCTCGATCCACCCCAACTCCTCCTCTCAGCTGTGCACACTGCTCAGTCCAAATGTGCCAGGTCACCGGGCAAACAAAGAAGAGATGCCCCATAGATTCATCTTCCTCATTACATAGCACACATTTGGCATCCGAGATCTGCATCCCAAACCAGAGGAGTCTGTCTCTCGTCATCAGTCTACCCCGGAGAAGACGATATGCACATAGTTGCATTTTCCGTGCAACGTCCTTGCCCCAAATGAAGTCCACCTCCTCAGCCCGGTCGTGGTGGGTCCGAACCAAGTCGTAGCAGATACGAAAGCAGAATAGACCTGACCCGCCCCCATACCTAGGCCAGCCCAGCTCCATGAATCCTCCGTCTGGCTAGCGTCAATAGTGATAAGGCGAATCTCCTCGGCAAGCTGAGCAGTATATGGGTAACCTTCTGGCCTCCAAACTCCATCTCTGATAATCCGACTACATGTGAGCCCACTGCCCGCTTCTCTGTCCAGCTGCCCTCCCAATAGCTCGAGCAAGGATCTGGAACCCAACCAAGGGTCAAGCCAGAGGTCGGTAGTCGTCTCATCCTTCATGTGCCTGCAGATAGCAGTTTGAAGCACCGGTCTACACCTCAGGATGGCCTTAAACGTGATCGAAAAATTATTGTCTATCCTGCAGGCCCAAAAGTTGGTCCTCCTCAGGTATCTGCTCGCCATCCATTCCGTCCAGAGCGACCCCCCCTTGATGAATCTCCAAGCCATCTTCACACAAGCTGCCTTCCTGACCGCATGTAGAGGCCTCAACCCCACTCCTCCTTCCTCCCGTGGCCGACATAACTGGTCCTAGGATATCGCATGCATTCCTCCCCTACATATGAAGTCAGCACAGATGGACTCCACTTTTCGAATAGTAACCGTGGGGATCTGGATAGACTGGAGCCAGAACATCGTGATGCCTGCAATAACCGACCGCACCAACTCAATCCGTCCGCCAAATGATAGACCCGCAGCTTGCCAGCCTTCCACTCTCCTCTGAGCAAAGTCCACCAAGCTGTGACAATCTTGCTCTCTGGCATAGTTGACCGTCAGCGAAACCCCCAGGTATTTCACTGGGAGCTCGCCTCTGTCCACACCTAAGGCGAAGGCTCTCCTCCTGCTGTGTACACCGGGAGCTGAAGTAGACTCTGCTCTTCTTCCGGTTTAACTGGAGCCCAGATAGCCGCCCGAACTCCTCCATAATATTAGAGAACGCTCTCATTCCCCGCATAAAAGGCTGGAGTAGCACCAATAAATCGTCAGCATAGATCAAGTGAGATACAACCGGACTCACCAACCGAAAAAGGGGAACGATCCTCTTGCTATGCACTGCCGTATCCATCATGCAAGTAAAGTACTCCATCACCAAGGTAAATAGATACGGGGAGAGGGGATCACCCTGCCTCAACCCCCTGTTGCTACTGAAGTAGCCATGTGGCGTGCCCTGGATGAGACTGAGAAAGTAGGGGAGCAGATGCACTCCCTCACTCTCGCAACCCACCTCTCGTCGAACCCCATGACAAGCATCAAGTGACACAGGAAGTCCCGGTTGACTATATCATAAGCTTTCCGGAGGTCAAGCTTCACACAAGCCTTCATCCCCCCAGGTTTGCTGAACTCCCTCACTATCTCATGGGCTAGCAGGCTGTGCTCCGCTATCGACCGGCCCTTGATGAACGATGCTTGATTCCGGGACACCAACCCCTGCATAATCCCCTCCATACGCCTGCACATAAGATGAGTGATAATCTTGTAAAGAAAATTACAGCAAGCTATGGGCCGAAAATCTGCGAGTGAGGTCGCTCCCTCCTTCTTTGGAACCAGTGTCAAGAAAGTGTGGTTCATCTCCTTCAGAAGTCGGCCCTCCACAAAAAACTCCTGAACCGCCGCCAGAACAGGAGCGTCTTCTTTAGGTGGCTTCGCCCGGGTTTGACCATGACCAATGGGCCAACAGAGTAGCTAGGCAGGTTCTGCGTAATGCATCGGGGTTTCAGGTATATATATATATATATATATATATATATATATATATATATATATATATATATATGGAAAAAGATGAATTTTATTCCAAAAGAAAAGCTATAATCATACAACATACAACCAGAGTGGGACTCCCACTCATCACTCATCAATTCTCCATAGCATTTACATCAAACTCAATGTTATGAAGAATACCAACTGGAGGGGTGACCAGCTCCTCAAAGATCCGACGGTTTCGCTCCCGCCATACATGCCAAACCGCAGCAGCCAGACGAACTCTGGCTGTACGGAACCAGTCCTGCCCTCGACCCCTGCTATCTCGAATCACCGTGATGATGTCCCCAATACTTTTTTCGGAGGCGCACACACCCAACACACGACTCTGCTCCGCCCAGATCTGCCATGCCAGAGTGCACTTGAAGAAGATATGCTTTATATATATAATCTTGTATCTAAAATAGAACTAATATGTAACATGATCCCCTTTTATCAGTAAAAATTTTGTGGTGTAGTGGTTGGTATGTTAAACTTGCACAATAGAGGTCCTAGGTTCAATTCTTGATTGTAACATTTTTAAATTTTCACTTTTATTTTTTTTTATTATATATGGGCCTCATTTTAAAAGTTTGCCTAATGCCTCTTTGAACTCAAGGCCGGCCCTGAACAGGATATACACTATGTTATCAGTATCTTAATACATGGCGTATCTTCCAATACAGTACAATACAGCTTATAAATGATATATTTCGTTGAACGACACAAGACGAACAAATAAGCTTACGATACACTTCATGTATCGTAAAATTTGTAATACATGACACAGTGTATCGTACGTTGGTTAACCTGAAATTGAATGAGGTAAACCTGGATTTTAAGTGGTTTAGAGATTAATATTTTTTTTCACCCGATACAACTTTAAAACTCAGCTTGAGTACCTATTCAACCATTCAAAACCATTTAGACAAGTTTTTTGTACAAAGAACCTTCTTTTTCAAGTGAACTCTTTAAACGAGTGTTTCCTATCCGGCATTCTTCATCAACTTCCAACATCTTCAACACCAACGCTGACATCTATAGGATAGCATCTAGTATCTCTAGAGACTTCAACAACTCAATCAACTCGTTTTTTCAAACAAAAACATTTTGTTTGTTGTTTTTTAATATTTCTCATTTTCTAGTTGAATCTTCTTTATGTTTTGTTTTTTGGCTTTTTTTCTTAGAGGACTTTTCTAACTTTTTATTCTAGTTTCTATAAGTTGTAAATTGTTTAAGAACTAGATATAGAAAAACATATTCAAATGTCAACATATTGATTTTTAAGAGTCAAAGTTCCCATTGATGCAATATTGTTATATTCATAAACAATAACTTCATATAATGCAAATGTTGTATTCTTTTGCTCCTAACCATCGACTTTATGATCAAAATGTCACTTAATGCTTGATAATGTTCTTTATTATTGTTCAATATGTTAAATTTATTTATATATGTGGGTTATATCAATATCCAATCAAGTTGTCTAGTGAAGAATGTATCTTATGAAACAAGATACGATACATGAGACGATACGAGATACATATCTCGAATTGACAACGTACTATTGTCTCTGGCTCTGGTATTGAAAATTATCATGGTCCACTTTGATATGCTCAATCTGATTGAGAAATACCTATATACATCTGCTTTTTTTCTATCATTCAAGAAATTATGAGCATAGCAAGATTTCTCAACTTAGAAGCAATGCTATAAATTTCACTAGACGGGTTCGGTGTGCCAAAGGGCCGCCTAGCGCCTAGGCGGCGAACTTATACTTTCTTTTTCAAAATGTATATATTAGTTTCACATATATATTATGTATATACATCTTTTAACACAAGTTTGGCACTGTGGCTAGCAGTGAGAGTATACGTCCTCCTCTGAGTGCTCTCTCCCAAGGTTGTGGGTTCGAGCTCCACCTTTTTCTCTTTTTTTCTCCAATTTTTTTCCATATATACCTATGGGAGGGGGGGGGGGGAGAGAGAGAGAGAGAGCAGCAGCAGTCTCCTCCCTCTCCTCCCTCACCTCTCCTCCACTCCTCCCTCACATCTCACCTCTCCTTAGGGGTGTAAAATGGACAATGTAGTCCGTTGTCCGTACGTGTCCGGCTCGATAAATGGTTCGACCGCGGAACGTCCGATTCATTAACGAACAAAACTTGGACTTTTTTTTTGTCCGATTAAAAATCGGACCCGGACACGGTCATATCCATGTCCGGTCCGAATTCGTCCGCGAACAGTTCGATAGTGGAGACTCCTTTTGGTTTTGTATCAATTATGTCAAAATATTTTGGTTTTGCATCAAGTTTCTGTTGTCCCGTCTCGATTTTTGTTATCATTTTACTATTGTTTGTTGTATTCTATAACCTTCAATTGTATTTTCTTTCAACTAGATTTTTTGTACCAACTATTAAGGTATCTTGATAAAATAATAACTTTTGGTAATATATTTAATTTGTTCGCGGACCGTCCGATTGAATTAACAAACAGTGGTTGTCCGTGTTCGTCCGGTCCGAACTTGAACAATGAACTGTCCGTGTCCGTCCGTCCGAACTCATTTTCATTAACGGACCGAACACGGACAGTGGACTTTCCATGTCCGTCCGGTCCGTTTACACCCCTACCTCTCCTCTCCTCCTCCCTCTCATCTCACCTCTCCTCTCCTCCGCTCCTCCCTCACACCTCTCCGCTCCTCCCTCTCACCTCTCTTCTTCGTAACCACCGCCGCCGCCACCGCACCTCCACCTCCGCCGCACCGCCATCACCGCACCACCACCCCCACCCCCACAGCACCAATGCCAGCACTACCACCGCCACCAGTGCAGCACCACCACCATCCGCCGCGGCCGCCAACACCAGTGCAGCACCACCACCAGCCGCCACCAGTACAGCACCACCAGCCGCCACCAGTGCAGCACCACCACCATCTGCCGCCGTCACCACCAGTGCAGCACCACCACCAGTTGCCGCCGCCGCCACCAGTGTAGCACCACCACCAGTCGTCGCCGCCGTCGTCCAATCTGACAAGGTCAGTTATTTTTTTTGAAATTTCAAAAACGAACACCCGGCTAGGCCCGCCTAGCGCCGCCTAGACCCGCCTATAGCCTCCTAGCGCCTAGGGGGTTTCCGGTGTGGCCGGAGGCCGCCTAGCGCCTAGGCGGCCACCTAGGCCGCAATTTAGAACACTGCTTAGAAGGCTTAGGGTGTGTTTGGTTATGCGTTATAACTCAGCTTTCTGAGTTATAACATCAAATAGGGGTCAAGCACCGTTTGGTTTGATTCACTCCTATTGTTACACTCAAAATTTTTTTGGAAAGTTGATGTTATAACAAAGCTTTCTGAGAGCTAATAAAAGCTCTTTTGTGGAACAAGTTCCCCCAAATGTGCGAGCCCCACCCCCCACACCCACTCCCCCCCCCCAAACCACCTGTCCCCTCTCTTTCTCTCTCTCCTCGTTTCCAAAATGAAGACCGCCTGGACCCAAAAAAAATTGACGACCGCCACAAGCTCCTCGGCCTCGACGACGGGAGGGAAACGATGACTCCACCGCAAGCTCGTGGGGTTGGAGCTCGTGGGAAAAATTCGACGATCGCCATGGTCGGAGGCTTCGACCTCGACTGCGAGGGTGGAGGCTTGGAGCTCTGACGGTGAGCATGGGGAAGACCTCGTCGCGGTCGTCCTCGAGCCGGGGAGGACGGAGGCTTCGTGCTTCGACGACGAGCACGAGAAAGACCTCGTCGTGGTCGTCCTCAAGCACGGAGAAGAGCTCACCGTGGTCGTCTTCGAGCAGGGGAGGGTGGAGGCTTCGAGATCCGACGGCGAGCACGGCGAAGAGCTCGCCATGGTCATCCTTGAACCGTCGAGGGCAGCACTATGGCATGACGCGTGAGGTCGACGCCGACATGATGTCTACCGGCGTGCTTCGGGCGGAGCTCCAGGAGGATGGCAAGGCTCGGAATTGTTGTGACCGTGTCGGATACAAAAATAATTATGGACACAGGATATTCATAATTCTGGAAAATAATCTATCCAATATAATTTTTTCCTTTATTAAAAATTAATTTCCCAAAATATTTTACCAAACAGAATTTGTTAGTTTTATTTCATAAAATTATTTTTCAGATGAAAGTAACCAAACGCAAAGCCAAAAATTTTACACTCAGAAAATAACTTTATAACTTACTTTCTAAAAGCTGTTTTTAGGAAGAAAAAAATTCAGAAAGCATATCCAAACGGACCCTTACCATGTGACATTCGTGAGAGGATTATGTGCATAAATGCTAAGCATTATTATAAAACCGTATCTTATCTCAAAAGCCTAGCTTTTGTCCAAATTCAAGATATGTGCATAAATGCTAAACATTATTATAAAACTGTATCTTATCTCAAAAGCACAGCCTTTTCCAAATTTAAGACGATTCCTCGAGTGTCCGTTGAAGACTTGAAGTCTATTTAAGGACCCAGTCTTTCCAAATTTAAGCAAACCATAAAAGTTCAATCACTACTACTTTCATCCAACTAAACATCTTCTCTCTCTCCCGTTTTGATCATGGTCAACAAAAATTAAAAACCTCAAATCTCCTCATGTTTATCCATAAAACAAGGTTCCCTGAACGTGAAGCATTATGGAACGAGGAACGAAAATTTGCACATGGTATGCCACTTTGTATGGAACCGGGACCATTGGGGTAGGCTTCTTCGGAATACATAGGTGGAACGAAGTATTCGACTAGGAATAACATCAGCAGATTTACCAGAGGTATGGTTGATTGATGCAAATCAAGTACACGACTGTTAGGGTGTTGAATCATGTCCCTTTCCTAATAAAAACAATCAGAAGTATGCAACTATGATTTATTTTATTAGCTTGTATTTGGAATTACGGAACGCAACATTTAGCATTATGGAACAGAAACATTCCACGATTGGGAATAAATTCACGGAACAATTTGCTGGGGTAGCGGTTTATGATATCTCTATCATAGACTACACGATTGAGAATAAATTCACAGGACAATTTTCTTACCCATGTTTGGTATTAAGTGTGAGATTGAGAATTGGGCGGGAATTTTTTTTTGTTAGGGGGGGGGGGGGGGGGGGGGGGGGCGTTGCTTTAAATTCCCACATATGTAGGAAAGTAAAATCCAATGTCTGAACCAAACATGGGAATGAAAATTTTGAATTTTCAGGATGCATATACCCAACCTAACCAAACATGGGTACAGTACAGGAATGTTGAATTCCTTTCAATGGGAAAGGAACAGGAAGTTGATTCCTAGGAATAAAAAACCTTCATCCAAACGTTCCCTAAGGCCTCGTTTGGTTCGCGGAATCGTCGGGTTGAGAAAGGAAAGTGATTACTTTCCTATGTTTGGGTGCCAAAGGAATTGAGGAGGAAAGGAAAGTGATTCCCAAAGGAAGGGAAATTAGGAGGAAAGTGATTCCATCCATCCAAGCAAGGAATCACTTTCCCGCATTGAAGTATTCACTTTCCTTTCCAAATTCCTCGACATTTCCGAACATCGGAAAGGAAAATCAATGGGAATTGTAGTTTCCCAAAGGAAAGGAAATGTCAAGGAATTGATTTCCTTTCCCTTCCATTCCACGAACCAAACGAGGCCTAAGGGTGCCTAAACCATGAGTCAATTACACTTACCTCATGATTCAATTCCAAGTAATCTAAAGTAATAGTTTCCGAGGAAGATCTTTCGAACGAACTAAATATATGAAATTTATCAACATGAAGATAACCAAGTAACAAGCATTCAGCAAAACAAAATAAACAAGATTTATATAGAAATAATTACACTAATTGGATTAAAAAAAAAAAATCCTTCATACCTGCTTTTGCTGCTTATCTGGCGGCGGAGGCCAGAACAAGGACGAGAAGTGGAGCCCATCGATCCACTTCTCACAAGTAGCCGCCATGAGACGTGCCGCCGGCTACAATTACTCAAAGCCCAATCTCTGCAAATCTATGCTCAGGGGAAAAAAAAAAGGACCAGACTGCACGAAAAAAAATCCAATTTATTTCCATCAGAATTTTCCCATCGGGGACGGAATCTCTAAGTCTTCAAATGGAGAACTCTCGCATCCAACTTAACTTCAAAAAGTACGCTAAAATCCATCCCCAACCGTTATAAATTCTACCGAGGAGGAGGTAAAAATCCCAGAAAAACCTCATTCCAAATGATCAAATTCTAATGGATCGATCAAGTTGGCTACTCATTCAAACTCTAAATCAAAAAATAAAAATGTATGAAAATTATGGAAAAATAGGTACGCACCTGTAGATTTACTAGATGCAAGCTAGGGCTTCTTCTTCTTCTTTCTTACGAATTTTGATGTTTCTTTTTTCTTTTTCTTTTTCTTTTTCTTTTTGCTCTTTTTTGTTTGGGTGGAGGAGGAGATACTTTGGTGATACTGGAAGATTGATTTGGAGGCTAGGCTTCCTCCTCCTGATCTCCCCCGCTGCTGCTTACGTGGCGATGATATTTTCGATACCCACTCGCGGCCATTCACCGTTGCATCAATGCGTCTTCTTGCATATAACCCCCTTAACTGTGTTAACTCTACATACTTTTACATTCAGGTCCATCAAATTTGTTAATTTCTCATGCAAATTATACTTGGTTTAGAAATTGTTGGTGCTTTTCAAAATCCCATCATAAAGTAGCTTTCGACACCATATAAAAGATTAGGGTGCGGCTATCCGCACCCCATGGGTTACTAAGGACACCCAAAAAAAAAAAAAAAAAATGGAATTCCTATTCTACCCCCTCTCCCCCATTCTCCCCATGCTGCTGCCCCCCCCACCACCACCACCACCACCCGACGCCGACCGACCTCCGCCCCCCTCCCCTCCTCCCCCGACCCCCCTCCCCTCCTCCTCCCTCCTCCCCCGACCCCCTCCTCCCCTGCTCCCCCGACCCCCCTCCCCTCCTCCTCCTCCGACCCCCCTCCCCGCCTCCTCCTCCCTCCTCCTCCTCCGAACACCCCCCCCGCCCCGCTCAACCCGAGGGGGATCGAAGGAGCGCGGGGGAGGGGAGGGGGTTCGTCGGAGGAGGAGGGGAGGGGGTCGGAGGAGGAGGCGGGGAGGGGGGTCGGAGGAGGAGGAGAGGGGGTCGGGGGAGCAGGGGAGGAGGAGGGAGGAGGAGGGGCGGGGGGTCGGGGGAGCAGGGGAGGGGGGCGGAGGTCGGACCGTCGGGGTCGCCGGTCGGGGTCGCCCGCGGGGGTGGACGGGAGTGGAAGACAGAGCATGGGAGGGAGAGTAGAATAGGAAAAAAAAAAATTTGAGGTGTCCTTAGTAATCCGTGGGGTGCGGATAGCCGCACCCAAAGATTATTGTCAAAACCTGAACTTTTTAAAACATTTTTTTATAAGTTTGTTGCGACCAATCAGTTTTGTGTCATTTTCTAAGAAGAAAAAAACAGAAACAACCTCGAATAACAGTCACAAATCCAGTCTTTGGTTGCCTATGGATTTGCTTATCATAATCGTTTCTATTTTTTAGAAGAAAAAAATTCAAAAATTGTTTAGTAATAAACTTTATCCAAAAAAATTGAAAAGTCTAAACAGCTTTCTTTCAAATCTTATTATAGTTGCCACCTTTTAAAAAATAGCAACAATTTTAAACTTAGTCTTATTTATCTGCTTTTAATTATTTTATTCTAAAACAGCATGAGAAATTATTTGGTAAAACCAATAGATTATTATTTATTTGATAAGTTAATTTATTTTCAGTATATTTTGAGTGGAGAGAGAGATTGATGCCAAAAGATACTTATATTTTGCTTTTAGAGTCTAGAAAAGTGAATTAGATGAATATGTCACAAATATAATTAAGAAGAGGCAAGACTTAGGATAATTTTCGTATAAACTAGCAGAATTTTCACATTTGAAATGGGTTTGCATGACTAAATGGACTAGCAGAATTTTCACATTTGAAATGGGTTTGCATGACTAAATGGACTAAGGTTTTAGAATTGCTTTCTGAAAGCTACTTATATTTTTTCTCTTAAAAAGTGGTCCAAGCCTATTTGTTTAATAAGCAATTAATATAAAAAAATTAAAAATTACTTTAATTTTGGAAACCTTTTGACAACCACCCAGCTCCTATCAAAAATATTTCTTTTATTTATTTATTCATTGATTTTGAAAAGCAACATCAGTCTGAAGTCGAGTCTAGGATTGGGATTAGAGATTGCTAATTGGAGATATTTATGCTCTCCTTTTTTTTAAAGTAATTCAAATTTGTTTGGTAACCATAAGAAAATTTATTTTAATTTTGAAACATATTTTTGGTAACTTTTCACTTGGAAGTACCTTTGATAACTTTTTACTTATTAAAATTAAAATTTAATTGGCTTCTGTTGTGAATTTTTTTAGGAACAACAATAATTACAAAGAAGGCTCTTCAGCTTTTTGAGATGGGAGAGGGCTTATAAACAATTAACAAGAGTTTGGAGATTTACATTCAATAGAGAGAATCAAGAGACTTGCATTCAATAGAGTTTGGAGATTTACAGCTATTTTTCTTACATTTAAATTGTGCCTAAAATACCCCAAATCAAAAGCTTGCTCGCTAGGTCATATACGTGCCGGTAAGAGCGGATACGTGGGCTTATTTAGACCGTTGGATCACTCATGAAGTGGGGAGACAGAATTATTTAATTAATAGTTAATAATTAATTAACTAGGGGTTGGGTGGACACGTGTTGTGCAGCTTGTGCTATGTGGCTGTCAACGTCCACTATGACGACAAGGTCGGTGGTCCAGAAAGTCGCTTGTCAACTTGGCAGTCCCAAAGGCCAAACCACTGTCTCTGGTGGGACCCGGGGGACGAGACAAGTGGACACCTTGCTTATGCTTTTGACCTTTCCATCAACCTCCGAAAATCTTATAAAAACGTGGCTTTTAATATGTATTGATTTTTAACTATTTGAGATATTGTTTTTGTGTATTACCTGAGTTATTAAAAAATAGATAAAAATTAATATTATATTAAAATAGTTTAAATATATTTTAATTATAATTTGTTATATATATGTTTTTTATTCGGATATATGTGGCTAGAATATCTTCTTCTTTTTTGAAGCAATGGACAATTGTGGCGAATTCGCCTCAATTGGGGCTCGAACTCCTGACCACTTGGGCCGCATGCATCTCTCTTAACCACTAGGCTAGAGAACATTTACTATATATATATATATATATATATATATATATATATATATATCCTAAAAATGTTATATATATATATATAACATTTTTAGGATATATATATATATATATATATATATATATATATATATATATATATCCTAAAAATGTTATATATATATATATATAACATTTTTAGGATATATATATATATATATATATATATATATATATATATCCTAAAAATGTTTTATATATATATATATATATATATATATATATATATATATATAAAACATTTTTAGGATATATATATATATATATATATATATATATATATAAAAGATGTTATATATATATATATATATAACATTTTTAGGATATATATATATATATATATATATATATATATATATATATATATATATATATATATATATATATATATATCCTAAAAATGTTATATATATATATATATATATAACATTTTTAGGATATATATATATATGTGTGTGTGTGTGTGTGTGTGTGTGTGTGTGTGTGTTATAGTCTTTGGATATATGTTCAGGTAGTTAAACATATTTTAGGATTTTTTTTGTTTTCTTTTTAGTTAGGTAAGAATATACATGCATGTTATAAGGATTTCTTAAAAAAATCTCTTAATTATGTGAGAAGATATATACGACTTAAACTGCTCATTTGGAGCCGTTTTCAAGCCTCTATATATTAGAGATCGGTTTTTATTCAGTTTTTTAAGATTTTCTTTCATTTTTGTTTCTTTTTTTCAATATTTATATTGTTTTTGTATTTTTCATTTTGAAGAAGTTTTTTCTTTTCTTTTTTTTGGGTTTTTTGTTCTTTTTCATTTTATTAACGTGTCTTTTTTATTTTATTTTTTTAAAAGTTTTTTGTTTTTTTTTTCAGTTTTTCAAAGATTTTTTTTGTTATTTTTTCGGATTTTAGATCTATTTCATTTTTCTTTGTTTTTTCATTTCTTAACTTTTTTTTTCATTTTTTAAGATTATCTTTGTTTTTATTTTCAATTTTTGTTCTTTTTCCATTTTTTTTATTTTTTCCATGTTTTTTGTTTTTCTTAAATTTTTGAGGGTTTTTTGGGGTCTTTTCAGTTTTCTAATGTTTTTCATTTCTTTGTTTTTTTTCGTTTGGAAGGGTTTTTTTGGTTTTCTTTCACTTTTTGTTTTTTTCATTTTTTATTTATTTTTTATTTTTTGAGAATAAATTTTTGTTTTATTCTTTTTTTAATTTATATTATTTTTTCATTTTCCTAATAATGATTTTTTTCATTTTTAAAGATTTTTTTTGTTTTTTTTCTCCTTTAAAAAAATTCCCGAAAATATAGTATGTTCACTAAATATGGGAATATAATTTTCCAGAGAATTTTATTACTGGATATTTTAGTTCCGAAAATATAAAATTTATGGCTATATAGTATTCCGCATATCAAACGTCCCATAAGTTCAGTCTCTATAGTAGCGTAGCTACAAGTTGATATGTCCACATACCAATTTCTTTCTACAAATCAATGATATACTTCCTTTGTGATAGGAATAATCCTGATTTACACCTTGATATCTAAATGCCTAGAAAATATTTGAAGGACTCGAGATCCTTCCATTCAAATCCAATGGACAAATATTTGTGCAAGACTGTTCGCTCTTCAGAGTCATCCCCCATTACTACTATGTCATCTTCATAAACAATAAGCGTCGTAAGCTTCCCATTCTTTGCTTCAGAAATAAAGTGTGATCACAATTACGATGTTTGTAGCCAAATGATATCATGGACTTGGTGAATATACCAAACCATGCTCTTGGGGACCACTTTAACCCATATAGGGATTTCTCTAATCTACATCCTCGTTTATAGCATTTATTAGGAATAGTAATCCCTAGAGGGATGTCTATATTTTTTTTAGTTAGATCTCCATATAGAAACACATTCTTCACATCAACTGATTTGACAACCCAAAGTTGTTACTAGAGATAAGAGATCGCAGACTGTGTTAATCTTTGATATCGGAGCAAAGTTTTTTGTATAGTCAATTCCATAGTTTTGAGTATATCACTTTGCTAGTAACGTCGCCTTAGACAAGTTTATGGTTTCATCGGCTTTGTATTTTTTTAGTATAGACCCTTTACATCCCACAAGTTTCTTGATAGTTAGTAAGTTGATTATTTTCTATACAACATTCTTCTTCAAGGATTTCAGTTTTTTTATTCATTGCTTCTCGCCAACAGGAATCAGCTAAGACTTCTTGCACACTATTAAGAATAGTTACACTAGATAATTGATGCACAAATGACTTGCTTGATTATGACAAATGAATGATAGACACATAATTACTTAATGTGTATAATATTTTTAACCCTGGACTTGTTTTGGTCACATTATATCAAACTTTACACTTAGGATCAGCTTCTAGGTGATTTTAGGAATACCTTGATTAGCATGTTTGGGGAATTGACATAGTGAAGGTGCATACAGATCCAGATACGAATGGTTATTAGTGTAATGACCCGCTCCGCCCTAGCGGAATGCCGATTCAAACGGCAAGTGCAACGACTCAAACGAGCCGTCGACTCGAAGAGTTGTGTCGACCCGTTGAAGAATCGATGCAAGGCTTACATTGGCCCGTCGAAGATGAATCCAGACTTGGACTTTCAAAGGCGCACTCGGAGTATCGCTCGGCCGATGCGAACATCGCTAAGGTGGGTGGCTCCGTTGAACCCGCCTTTGCTTAGCCTAGACACATAACAATACGGACACTATTGCCAGAATCGCTAGGCGATAATCCCGCACATGCTAATAAATGACTCAACGCACCTAGCTAAGGAAATAATTTCATCTTGTATGCTTGTTTAGAACATGGAAAAGAACTCGAAAATTTTAGGAACTCTCGCATCGCGCTCCACGCTCGTGCTAAGGCAAAAGCTTACATTCAAGTTTCCTATGCGTTCAACAATAAAATAATGAATGGTTTACAACAATGAAACGGAAGACTATCGACATAGTCGTTTCGATTAGAGTATAGAAACATTGGAAGACTTCGGGACCGATGGGTCGCCAAGGCGACTCCCGCACGGGGAGTTGCATAATATATAAATAAATGAATGAACGAATAAGTGAATGAATGAATGAACGAATGAATGAATGAATATGAGAATGAATGAGTATGTGAATAAATCAATGAATGAACGAACAAGTGAAAGAAAGAAAAAAAAAAGAATGAATAAAAGATAAGAAAGAAAGAAAGAAAATGTTAGCGACAGGTATGACGGGGACGTGCATCGGGGCTCGCTACCCATGCTGCACGGACGTCGCCGCCAACCTGGTCGATAACGTATTAAGGCTAAGGGTTAGCCTACGGCTCAGAGACAGTCGTTAAGTTAAAATAACAAGTTGTCACGACCCGCACCCGCTTTTCGGGATACGAGTGCGTGTCCAAGCCCAGCCTACGCCGCGGTATCGGCGGTAGTACGCTGTCTAGCCCGCAATAAACAAAGTGCTCATAAATACTAACTGTTCATTCACAACAACTAAATCAACTTTACAAAATATAGAAGTTTTACATTTGAAGAAGAATGTAAGCTTTTACATTTATAGAAAACTACCACACAACTAACTAGTCTTCTATGGTTTAGCCTTCAAGTCTCTATCTCCCCCTCGTATGGTCCATAGCGCAAGAGTAGGCACGTCAACCTCACCTATAACAACGATCCAGTCAAGAAAGGAGCAGAGTACAACCATATTGCAATTAATGTTGTTAGTCCAAAATAAATTAGAATAACGAGAAACAATGATGACAAAGAGTATATAGAGAACTAGCAAGAGATGAACTAGCAGGATATGAACTAGCAAGATATAAACTGGTAAGATATGATCTAGCAGGACAGGAACTAAATAAAGGAACAATGAAAACAACTATGTGTGTGTGAAATACCTTTTAATACGTGAACGACTGGGCTAATACGGCACATCATACGATGGCTATCATTCAGTAATTGGTACGGCTAACTCATACGTGGGTGTGTATGACTTAGCTATCATTCGGTAACGGTAATTGGGTTTGTTTACGTATTTTCGAGTATTTCTCCTTCCAACTCTCTAACAATCAAAAACGGTCAATGATACGCTAAGAAGGATACGATAACTATCGTGTCACAATGGTATCTCAATGGAATATCAAGCAATGACTCAACGGGATATCAAACAAGAAATCTATAGAGTAAATATTATAATAAACTAAAACATAAATGCAATACTGTACTTGTCTGAATCCTTACACAAACCGTAGCCACAAGCCAAGGATGAGAGGATGCCGATCTAGAAGCTGTCAACCTATAACACATATCGCACCACGAACCGTGCATGAAAACCATAAATCAATTCTAATGTTCTAGTTCTAAATTCATTGAATAGTGGCTAGTTGGGTTACTAATCTAATAATAACTAATTCTGAAATAATTCACTTTAACACCTAATTTAACCTAATAATAATCTGAATATAATCTAAACATGCAAGTTTGGCCATCAAAAGTCGTGTTTCTCAATTTTGGAAACTATGACACGCAAATCGAGACGTACCGTTGACTTTTTAGTCAAACGCTATGAACTCTAGATTTTGAAAGTGTACCTTGGTAGATTTCAGCGCCAAGAGTGCGCTGGAATCAACCGTGGCACAAAATCACGCTTTGGTTAAAAGATATCGCCGTTATGGCTAATCGTGACCAAAACGGAGATCAACTGATCAATTCTGAGTTAACAGAATAAATAAAATACTAGATGAACGAAATAATTTCTGGAAAAAATATATGTCATAGAGCTCTGTGTTAGCTTTCCGAAACTTCAAACGGTTCATGATTTTGATTTCTGATTCTCCCGGAATCTCGAAAACACCAAAACGTGTCAAGTTTCGGACAACCGACACTCTACGAATTTTCCAAAAATTTAGGTTCAAAAATTATGAAAATAAAATAGATATTCAGAAACTATACCTCAATACGCTTCCAACAAAAAAAAACGGCACGCGAAAACGAGGTCTGAGTTGACGGCAATCGTCTCGGAAAGTCGGGGAATCACCAGGATCAAACTCCAAAAGGAGGAGGCTATAATTAATTAGGGTTTGTGAACATACAATGCATATATATAGGAGAGAGAGGCGGTTACTGTAGCAGCTCCGACAGGTGGGCCCCCCAGGGTAGATTTTTGGGTAATTATTTATTTAATTCAGAAAAATCATTTAAAAATTATTTTAAGTCCAAATAAATCAAAATAAATTGCAGAAAAATTCTAGAAAATATTTCTAAGTGTCTAGAATCTGAATAAAATATTTTTAACACAAAATATCATCATGTGACCTCACAGTAAATTTCCAAAACCTATAAAATATAAATTCTATAGGTTTTAATTATATAAAAATTCTCAAAAATTCTAAAAAAATCCAGAAAAATTTTAAAATATTCTAGAAAATATTTTTAGTCATTTAGAGCCCAAATAAAAATATTTGGTCCCGAAATACCCCCGTATGACCTTACAGTAAATCCTAAAAGTCCTTAAAAATAATAAAACCTTAAATATTAAATACCTACCAATATCCAAAAATTATAGAAAAATATAAAATAGCTAAATAATACATATATAAGCTATCTAGAGGTCATATGACCTTAATATGGTCATAGCCCACCTACAAGCTTTGGCATGACTCACAATGGCCATAAAATTAATCATAAACAAATAAAATTAAAAAAATAAAAAAAATTGGGAAGTAGGCTTACACAAGTCAATACGAAATGGTCGTGAACAATCCCCTCGTATACGGGAGGTAGGAGAAATAAGGGATTCCGCGGCATGATCAAAGGGAGGATCGTGGCCGACCTAGGCGGAATCAAAGGGGCTTACGGGCTACTTGGGTGCGGGCTTGGCCACCTAGGAGACGTAAGTGCGGGATATTTCAAGAGACTATCAAGGTGTACCAGCCGCACGCTATGATAGGTGAGAAATTACCAAAGGAGAATATGTCCAAAATGGCTTGTGGTGCCAGCGACCGGTGCATATAGATTAAGTGGGCTTTGCTGGTGGCAATCCACATGCAAGTCCTTGCATTAAAACAAAGTAGTCTAAGTTAACTCAATGAAGCACCTTTTGAACAGGCTTGAATGTAACACACCAAATGATAAAGAGTACTTCATGCAAATGAGTTAGAAAACACGTCTACGACGTGCTAGAAACTGCGGCAAGGACACGCCCTCGACACTGAATGTTTACGAGAATCACGTTAAGTTATTACATATGAATTGTTAACTAACTTGGTTTACTTTGGACAGGGAAGGCCGGACGGTAAGTATGGGTAAGTCGTGCATGTATTTCCATGCGATACTTGAATTTGGCAACACGAGATAGGTTATAAAATATGCCATGAAACTGATCCTAAGGCAAGATTAGAAAGACAATATATGATAGATGGTGCACAAAAGTAAATAGAACGTGTTTGGTAATGATAGCATTGTGGGCGAGCTAGCCTCCCCACCAGTGCATAACAATGTACTGATAATCCCACAGATTGCTTGCAGGAAGCAGGAGACGTCGTCGGGTGCGGAGCTTTCCTCGAACGTGCTAAGGCACGGAGCTATCTCTGGAGCCTTAGAGCATTACAAGAAGCTGGAGCACCATATACGGGACATAATGTATCGGAACATCGCCATGAATTATTCCATCTTGTAAGCCACTTGGCACGCCTTTTATGTATCAGAGAGAGAGAGCTTGAGAGACTTGTAAACTCGACCTAGCGTCGCTTGTAAACTTCTTGAATATCAATAAAGAGTTTGAATTCGCTTCAACTTGTGTTCATTTACTTTCCGCCGTAAATGGAAACACTCTGTGCGACTCTGTGGCCTAGCTCGAATCGGCCGTTTTCGGACATAGCCTTGCACGGGCGCAACCTAGGCCCGTGCGGTATCACGCCTTAGCGAGGACGATCGCTCCTACGGGAGCAGGGCGTGTCACCCTCGAAATCCGTGTTACGTATTTTCGTATACGTGTACATATTTCGGGTCCGTATTTTTATTAGTCATGGTTAGCTAGTCAAGATTTTATTTTTTTGCATGTTACATTATTTTGGCATTTCATTGGTTATGGCTTAGCTTGGTTCGGTTTAGCTTGGTTTGGTTTGCTTTTGGGTTCATCATGAACCAAAAGAAAACCCCTACCTACTACCACCATCATTATTTAAAACCCAACCCCCCTTTCTTTCTCATCTTTACTCTTTATTTATTTATTCATCTTCTTCCTCTTAACTTCTCCACCTACCAAGAGAAGCTTAGGCAAGTGCAACTTGCTTCATAGAGAAACTCCATTTTTGTTGTTCTATTTTCTTTTTTGTGAGATTCTAAGATACTTTAGAAATTAGAATTTTTTTATTTTGATGGATATTTTCTTGTAGATCTAAGTTTATATCATTTTCGGTTTTCTTGGATTTTGATCTATTAAACTTCATTATTTTTATGTTTTGATTGTTCCATGTTGTAGAGAATTCAATTTTACCCAAAATAAACCTTTGAAAAGTTGGATTTCGACATGTTTTGAGGAAGTTATAGCCAAAAGTATTTTTGGCCATTTTTATGTTCATCTGTGCTGATTCTGGCATGGACGATGAATAGTATCCGAGCCAGATATGGGAGTGCTGCATAGTGCCGTATAGTGTTGCATAGTATCTGAGTCGCATATAAGAGTACTGCATAGTGTAGTATAGTATTCGAGCCGCATATGGGAGTGTCGCATAGTGCCGTATAGTGTTCGAGCCGCATATGAGAGTGTTGCATAGTGCCGCATAGTGTTGCATAGTATCCGAGCCGCATATGAGAGTGCTGCATAGTGCTGCATAGTGTCCGAGCCGCATATGGGAGTGCTGCATAGTGTCGCATAGTGCTGCATGGTATCTGAGTCGTATATGAGAGTGCTGCATAGTGCCACATAGTGTCTAAATCGCATATGGGAGTGCTGTATAGTGCCGTATAGTATTGCATAGTATCCGAGCCACATATGAGAGTGCTGTATAGTGTCGCATAGTGTCCGAACCGCATATAAGAGTGCTGCATAGTACCGTATAGTACTGTATAGTGTTCGAGCTGCATATAGGAGTGCCGCATAGTGTCCGAGTCGCATATGGAAGTGCTGTATAGTGCCGTATAGTGCCGTATAGTGTCCGACCCGCATATGGGAGTGATGTATAGTGCCGTATAGTGCCGCATAGTGTCCGAGCCGCATATGGGAGTGCCGCATAGTGCCGTATAGTGTCCAAGCCGCATATAGGGGTGCCGCATAGTGCTGAATAGTGCCACATAGTGCCTATTTTGGCTCTTTTTGGTTATTTTATGTCTATTTGGCTGATTTGTGGCCAGAATTTCTTCCAACTTCCAACATGAAAGTGGTAGATCTTTTTCTTGGCTTCAAGTGCATGTTATTAGCTATTTTATACAAGTTTTTTATTTATTATAATGTAAGGATAGAACATGATAGTGGTCCGTCGTGGCGCACTCTTGACAAGTAAACATGACATATAATCTGGAACGCCGTTGCGACGGCTATCTCGATATGCTAGTAATCCTCCTCTTGATACCATGGACGATTGTACTTGTACAAATGAACCAGTTTTGTCTTGCATCTTGTCTAGGACAGGGACCCCTGAATACCACGGTCAGGGGTACCTACTGAATTCAACTAAGGCTAATAACTAGAATAATTCAGTAGTCATGAAGAGATTTTCCAGCTACAAGAAATCTCGTTATCTGGGCGATCAAGTGGACTTGTAGCCTGCTGACGAGTAGGACATATTTCTAGCACACTGTCATGTGTTGCACCCTCCATGAACAAGATATTCGACCTGGATAACCTGGATGTTCTGCAGGACTTGTGGCTGTTGGGATAATCTTACTGCATCTTGCTAGTAACTAGGCCTGTGATAACCCTAGTTAGTTGAAGTATCAAGCCGTACTTATTGCTTGGCCGTGAATGTTGGATGGAGTCTAATCAGTCTAGTCTTATCCTGATCCTGCTCAAGATTGTTACTTGACCTGATTGCTCATGTTTACTTTACTGATAAATTGTGGAAAACCAAGTTCCGTTCAGATGAATGGTTACAATCTTGGTCCTTGTTTGGTTTACGGATTGTAACCTGGTTATCTGAATAGTCCCATGGTTATCTCATCGTATATCATCCTAATTTTTCTGTATTTTTAGTTCTTATTATTTATTTATATTCTTGTGCTAATTGCTGGTTTTAGTTCTCAAGTGAAGCCTCCTTTGTGGTACTTGCTTTTTTTGGGATCTGACCCAGCTGGTTTTGTATGGCCAGATTTTGGAGCAGCTCCAGAGGATCTACCGACCTTCCAGCCAGATGGTGACTACTAGACGGAACCCTGACAACGAGTGGGTTTACTTTGGCTCTCCTGCTCTATTATAAAAATATTCTTTTGAGGCGTTTAGCCGACGAGCACGTGTTAGCTCTACTGTACTTTATTTACTGTCTGCCTACAGGCTGTAACATGATTGACAAATCCTAGGGTTGATCATGTATGACTAAAACTCTTGCTAGTCTTCACATTTTGTAATGACTAGCTTCATGATCATCCAAATATGTAATGTATGGGACGCCTTACTATTGTATATTTGATGCTCTAACATCTTGTGACTGTTATTACTTGCTTGAGATTGAGACAATAGGCTTGTTCATGACCGTAAGAGACTGATGGCTTGTAGTTAAACCCTCATATATCTAGACAGCCGTGACCGTATAGTGAGGTGGATTCCATTTCATTATATGTAGCTGGCTATGTATCTCCCGCTCTCTAGTATTCTGGTTCTGCGGCGTTACATGGTTTAAGTGGTGGCCCATGCAGGTCTTGTAAATTAAGATATGTGAGGGTTTATCGAATAGATATCTCAATCGGCACTCGCCCTCGATCTCTGCTCGTATCCTCTAAATCTCTGAACTCTTGACCTGGTTACATGCTTGCATCTTTGATCTATCCTGGTCCTTCTTTATTATTTCCTATGTCATCTTCTTCAGCGGTATTGTTCCTGGACATGCCGATCAGCAAGACGGAGCACCTCCCGTGGACCAGCAACAACCTGGAGATCAAGCCCAGCATTCCGGAGTTGCCTCCAGAGTCGTGCCTACTGGAGGAGAACCACCCGTTCAGCCCATCCAGCCTACAGAGCCTGATGATGGCACTTTGGTGGGTCTCATCAGGTCACTATTAGCTTCTTAGGATCGACAAGGAGATGCCTTGCACCAGGCGATGGCAGACTCTTTGACCAGAGAAGGTCATCAGGGTAATAGCGCGGCCAACAGCTTCAAGCGCTTGAACCCTCCCTTCTTCGACGGCAGTGAAGATGCGATCGCTGCAGTTGCATGGCTTCAGGACACAGAGGTGATTCTAGAAGCAGCCATGACTCCAGAGAACGAGAAGGTGGCCGTGGTGCGCCTGCAGTTATTGGATCTTGCCCGCAGCTGGTGGGCGGCGCAGGCCGTTGGATTAGTGACACCTGTTGTGCGGGCAGTATTTTGAGAAAGATTCCAGACCAAGTACTTCGATGTTGTAGCTCAGTACGATCTACAGACGAGGTTCACCAATCTGAAGCAAATGGGCAGGACGGTCGACGAATATGCGGTCGAGTTTTCGAGACTTAGTCGGTTTGCTCCCACCTTGGTAGTGATCGAGTTCGACAGAGCCCAACAGTTCCAGCAGGGGCTCAATCTAGAGATTTTATTGGCAGTAGAACAGTTTAAGCATCAGACTTTTGATACGGTATTGAGAGCAGCCATGGCACGAGTATACCTCCCAGAGGATCGTGGATAGGATCGAAGGTCGGAAGCGATCTCACGGCCAGATAAATCAGTCATCAGTACCAGCCCCGACAGCCAGGACTTTGACCATTGGAGCTCCGAGGCGGGCGGCCTCAGTGACGTCGGTTCAGCATTCCACCCCGACGCACCCTCAGCAGCAGAAGCAGAAGCAGTCTTCCGCAATGGGATGTTTACACTGCGGGAAGCCAGGGCATGTGGTATCAGAGTGTCGCAGAGCACAGGATTTGTGCTTGGTTTGTGGTACCCCGGACCACAGGATTGGGAACTGCCCGAACAGGAGGAGTTCATCGGCCTTTTCTAGTCCTTCAGTTAGAGGACCAGCACCAGTCCAGCAGTAGCAGCTGCAGTACCCGTTCCCGAGGTGTTTGCTATTAAAATTCTTTGATTGTAAATTTTAATACAAACAGAACAGTGTTACAATATAGGACTTAGGCATAGTCCTAGGAGTACACTTTTGTTTAATCTAGGTTCCTTGTGCCAATGGAGTGAATGATAATACGTTGACTCCGTTGACGATCTGACGACGGTTATCGGTTCTCTGAAGGTCTGGATTGCTCTGGGTGCTGGAGCTTGCTGAGAGGAGGAAGACGTTGAGTGTCTGTATCTGCCTCTCTGGTGGTACGAAGTCTCTGTCTGTTCGTTGTAGAGGTTGATATGTGTGTACGTAGGTGGCTGTCCCTGTGTGTGTGTGGAAGAAGGAAATGGTCCCTCTATTTATAGTTTTGCGGGCTAGCTGCTCATGCGCGCATATGTAGGATGCGCCTGTACGCGGGGACGCCACGTGTTGATTGCTGATGGAGGTGCATGGACGATGCGCCCTGATCGAGGGGTTAACTTTTTTATGTTGCTGTTGTGAGCCGACACGTAGCAGAGAAGAAGATCTTTCTGTTGCTGAGATCTTGGATGAGTTGAGTCAAAGGACACGTGTCGTCGACCCATGGCTCGGAGATCTCTGATTTGGTGGAGAATGATCTGGTAGGATGTGCCTAGGATTGGGCGCATAAGGAGACTTTGGCTCGTGACCTTTAGGAGTCACGAACCATTCTGGGCGCATGGCTTTCGAGGCGCATGCAGAGCTTCAGTAATGACTTTACTCCTATCTTTAGGATCGGAGAGAAGTCTGGGGCGCATGGCTTTTGAGGCGCATGCAGAGTTGTGACAGTGACTTTCCTTCTGTCTTTAGGGATCAGTGAAAAGTCTGAGACGCACAGCTTTTGAGGCGTATGTGGATTTGGGCGCACGGCCGTGGAGGCGCATGCGAGATGGTTGGGTGGCCACATGGCAGTAGCCGTCGGAGGGAAGTAATGATGATGCTGACGTTGGCGATGCTTCGTCTTCTGAAAAAGCTGTCGACTGTTCAGACTTTGGGAGGCGTGCTGCCAACTCTGTTAGTTCAGTATTTAATGTTTGTGACATTCGATAGACAGCTGAGAGGGCGCGTCGGTTGACGTTTCACTAGGCGTATGGGGACACATGGGGGCGCATCCCTATGATGCTCTTGGTACTGAAGGACGCGTCTGTGTGATGCGCTTGATGTTGAAGGACGCGTCTGTGTGATGCACGGTCTGGCCGGCACATCCGCTTCATGAGACGTCTTTTGATGGTGCAACTGTTACGTTCTTCGAGTGTTTTAAATAGCCGTTTTGACTTGGCTGAATTCGAAGCGTCCGGTTCATCCATTTAATGCAAATTCATTGCACGGAATTCGGAGAGCCATCCACCTGACGCATGGGTTTGATTTGTCCGACCTATAAATAGTGGCATGGAGAGAGGGTTGGCCTCTCGTTCTCTCACATCTTTTCGACATGAACTTGTGTACTCGAATGCATTCTGTTGACGAGATGCTCCCGAGAGTGAAGATGCGACGCGGTGTCTTTGTTGATGCACTTGAAGGTGACTGTTACATCCAAAAGTCGGGGTCGAGGGCTTTCGAGGCAGGCGGAAGGTGCCTGTTGCATCCAAAGATAGGGATGCACGAGCCTCGTCTCCGTTGTGCCGGAAGAGCCGTGGATCGGAATTGCGGGGCTAGGCTCTTTCTTCCTTCAAAGTGGGTGTTGCCCACTCTGGTTGTGTTGAAAGCTGCTCCTTTAGCCGCATTTCGATTGCGGTCTTCCTTGGTCTTTAGAGGCTCCTTCGAAGCCTCCCCTGGCCACAGATTTATGGTGCTCTTCTCTTCTTTGGTTTGGGGAGCCCTTCCTCCAGCTAGAGGGTTGATTGCCACCCTCGTTCTGCTCAATAAATGCTTCATTAGTCGAAGCATTTATCAGGTGAGCCTGGCTGGAAGAGCGGCACATAACTGGGCTGCTGAAGGGATGCACATAACTGAGGATGCACATAACTGAGGATGCACATAACTGAGCTGCTGAAAGGATGTGCCTTGCTGAAGATGCACATAACTGAGCTGCTGAAAGGATGCGCCTTGCTGAGGGCGCATGGTGGGATGCGCCTGGCTGAGGGCGCATATTAATTGTTGGTTGTAGACTTAGGATCTTTTCTTTGTAGAAATTCTCCTTTATACAGTCTTTCTTAGACATGTAATAGACTTTTATGTGTTAAATAAAAAGTCCTCTTTCAATGTCAATGTATTTGTTGCTTTTTGCTGTGAAGTACTTTGCCCACGCTCTGGTACATGTAGTCTGGCGCATAGACTTTCTGGTTCTGAAATTCCATGCTTCTACACGAGGCCATTGTCGAAGCAGGCCCAGGCATTCTAGCAGCAGAGATCGCAGCAGTATACCCAAGCCCAAGCCCTGATCCAGAGCAGACAGAGAAATTTTCAGCAGAGGGGACCCGCACCCAGAGGACATGGTCAAGTGCTGGCCTTGACCATGGGAGAAGAAGGATTAGCACCAGGAGAGGTAGTGGCAGGTACTATTCTCGTCAACACCTTTCCAGCTTCAGTATTATTTGACTCTGGTACGTCGCATTCATTTATGTTTGCACGATTCGCGACACGGGTAGGACTGGAGCCCGAGTCATTATCAGTAAGGCTCAACATACTTACTGGTAACGGTCTTGTGGGAGTAGATAGAGTATTTTTCTTATGTCGAATCGTAGTTAGCGTTAGAGAGTTCCCCGCTAGATTGATAGAGTTCCCAATGGCTGATTATGATGTGGTCTTAGGGATGGATTGGTTAAGGAACCAGTATGTTAGGATAGACTGCCATGTTGGCATGGTTGTTTTTAGCATTCTAGGTAAGCCAGAGTTTTCCTTTTTCCCGAGGCGAAGTTGAACCTTCTCCTCCAGTATTGCGGATGACAGTAGCAGCAGTGCAGTTACCCGGATAGTCGAAGAGTTTCCAGATATTTTTCCAGAAGAGCTTCCAGGAATGCTGCCAGAGCGAGAGATCGAGTTTACTATCGACTTGATCCCAGGGACAACCCCAGTGTCAGAGAGAGTCTACATGATGGCGCCGTCAGAGTTGGAGATATTGTACAAGATGATTGAAGAACTCAGAACCAAGGGATTCATTCGTGCTAGTGGATCGCCTTGGGGAGCCCCGATGCTTCTTATGAAAAAGAAGGATGGTACATCCAGATTGTGTATTGATTATCGTACCTTGAACTCAGTGACAATCAAGAACAGATACCCTCTTCTGAGGATAGATAACTTATTTGATTAACTCAAAAGGGCGTCAGTATTTTCGAAGATTGACTTGCGGTCAGAATACTACCAGATCAGAGTCAGAGAGCAGGACATTCCGAAGACAGCGTTTAGATCGAGGTATGGGCATTGGGAGTTCCTTGTTATGCCATTTGGAGCAACCAATGCGCCAGCCGTATTCATGGACCTCATGAATCGTATTTTTATGCCATACTTGGATCAGTTCGTGATTGTGTTCATAGACGATATCCTGGTCTACAACAAGAGTGAGGCAGAGCATGAGCAACATCTCAGAATTGTCCTCCAGATTCTCCGAGAGCACCAGTTGTATGCCAAGTTTAGTAAATGCGAGTTCTGGCTTGATCGTATTTCATACTTGGGTCATATCATCACCAGAGGGGGAGTAGAAGTGGATCCCCACAAGATCGTGGCTATTGAAACGTGGCCGGTATCTAGCATAGTGGCAGAAATTTACAGTTTTCTTGGCTTGGCCGGCTACTACCGGCGATTTGTTTCAGACTTTGCTCGAATTTCAGCACCATTGACCCAGTTGACCCACAAGGATGTGCAGTTTGCTTGAACTGTAGAGTGCCAGGATTCTTTTGAGAGGTTGAAGCGAGACTTGATGACGACTCCTATTCTTATGCTTCCAGATGGAACCAGAGGGTTTTCAGTCTATTGTGACGCTTCCGGCAAGGGATTAGGATGCGTCTTGATGCAGCATGGGCAGGTAATAGCTTATGCGTCCCGTCAGCTTCGTGATCATAAGAGGAATTACTCGACCTATGACTTGGAGCTGGCAGCAGTAGTGTTTGCACTTAAGCTTTGGAGGTACTACTTGTATGGAGATAGGGTGGAGATTTTCACCGACCACAAGAGTCTAAAGTATGTGTTCACCCAGAAGGATCTCAACATACATCAGAGGAGATGGCTAGAGCTGCTTGTGGATTATGACATCAACTTGCAGTATCATCCTGGGAAGGCTAATATTGTTACGGATGTATTGAACAGGAGAGCCGGAGTTTATTTCCTAACAGCACAACCAGAGCTGTTAGCCGATCTTCAGAAGATGGGTATAGAAGTTGTCCTCCCTTCCAGTGTGGCATTGATGGCCAGCATGCAAGTTCAGTCCACTATAGTCGAGAAGATCCGGATGGCGCAGTCAGCAGATTCCAAGCTTCAGCGACTCAGAGCAGAGTGTGAGGCAGGACGAAGACCAGAGTTATGCATTCATGAAGACGGTACACTTCGACATGGTAAGCATCTTTGTGTACCCAGTGGAGATATCAGACATGAGATCATGGTAGAGACCCACAGTTTGCAGTATTCCATTCATTCCGGTGGCACGAAGATGTACCGTGATATCCGCCAGCACTTTTGGTGGAATGGCATGAAGAGAGAGATAGCCAGGTTTGTCTCTCGTTGTTTAGTCTGGCAATAAGTTAAGGCTGAACATCAGAGACTAGCTAGACTACTTCAACCATTACCAATTCCAGAGTGGAAATGGGAGCACATAACCATGGATTTCATGACTGAATTAGCTAGATCCCCGACAGGCAGGGATGCTATTTGGGTTATTGTGGATAGGCTCACGAAGGTAGCTCATTTTCTCCCGTTCAGAGTTGGTCAGTCGACAGTCCAGCTAGCAGAGATGTATCTTCGGCTGTCAGGTTGCATGGAGTGCCAGTCAGCATAGTATCAGATAGAGATTCGAGATATACATCTTATTTTTGGCACAGTCTTCAAAAGAGTTTGGGGACTCGTCTCAAGTTCAGCTCAGCTTATCATCCGCAGACAGATGGTCAGTCAGAGTGTACCATACAAACCTTGGAAGACATGTTGAGATCTTGTACTCTCGACTTTGGTGGTTTGTGGGAAGCTGGTAGAGTTCTCGTACAACAACAGTTTCCAAGCTAGTATCCAGATGGCACTGTTCGAGGCACTGTATGGTAGGAAGTGTCGATCCACGCTAGCATGGGACGATGTCGGAGAGAGGCAGATGCTCGGTCCAGAAATAATTGCTCAGACTGTTGAGGTGGTCAGGAGAGTCAGTGATCATCTTCGAGTTGCCCAAGATCGCCAACGTCATTGGGCCGATTCTCATCGGCGCCCTCTTGAGTTTTCTGTCGGCGACCATGTATTCCTGAGGATTTCACCTAACCGTGGCATTATTCGTTTCGACGTACGGGGAAAGCTTAGTCCTAGGTATATAGGGCCATTTGACATTCTGGAGCGAGTAGGAGATGTATCCTATCGTATCGCTCTTCCACCATCGCTATGTGAGGTGCATGACGTATTCCATGTATCCCAACTGCGACGGTATATTCCGGACCCGAGCCACATCCTGGATCATTCGGAATTGGTTGTTGGTCTTTCGTATGAGGAGAGGCCCGTGTCTATATTGGACCGAAGAGAGAAGACACTCAAGAACACGACTATCAAGTTAGTCCGAGTTGCTTGGGGTCATCACTCTTTGGGTGAGTCAACGTGGGAGCGTGAGGATGATATCCGATCACGATATCCCGACCTATTTGACTCGTGAGGTATAGTATCTTTCTTATGCCTTACACTTTGAATCCTTGCTTACATATTTGATTGCTTGATTGATTGCTTAGCTGTAGATTGCATCTGATAGTGTAACTTGTCTCGACACCTCTAGCCTCTTTAATTAAATTCCGAGGACGGAATTCTTTTAAGGTGGTTAGAGTCGTCACCTTCGAAATCCGTGTTACGTATTTTCGTATACGTGTACATATTTTGGGTCCGTATTTTTATTAGTCATGGTTAGCTAGTCAAAATTTTATTTTTTTGCATGTTGTATTGGCATGGTTATTTTGGCATTTCATTTGTTATGGCTTAGCTTGGTTCGGTTTAGCTTGGTTTGGTTTGCTTTTGGGTTCATCATGAACCAAAAGAAAATCCCTACCTACTACCACCATCATCATTTAAAACCCAACCCCCCTTTCTCTCTCATCTTTACTCTTCATTTATTTCTTCATCTTCTTCCTCTTAACTTCTCCACCTACCAAGAGAAGCTTAGGCAAGTGCAACTTGCTTCATGGAGAAACTCCAATTTTGTTGTTCTATTGTCTTTTTCGCGAGATTCTAAGATACTTTAGAACTTGGCATTTTTTATTTTGATGGATATTTTCTTGTAGATCTAAGTTTATATTATTTTCGATTTTCTTGGGTTTTGATCTATTAAAATTCACTATTTTTATGTTTTGATTGTTCCATGTTGTAGAGAATTCAATTTTACCCAAGCTAGACCTTTGAAAAGTTGGATTTTGACTTGTTTTGAGGAAGTTATGGCCAAAAATATTTTTGGCCATTTCTATGTTCATCTGTGCTGATTCTGGCAGGGACGATAAATAGTGTCCGAGCCGCATATGGGAGAGCTGCATAGTGCCGTATAGTGCTACATAGTGTTCGAGCCGCATATAAGAGTGCTGCATAGTGTCGCATAGTGTCCGAGCCGCATATGGGAGTGCCGCATAGTGTCCGAGCCGCATATGAGAGTGTTGTATAGTACCGCATAGTACTGCATAGTATTCGAGCCGTATATGAGAGTGCTGTATAGTGCTGTATAGTATCTGAACCGCATATACGAATGCTGCATAGTGCCGCATAGTGCTGTATAGTATCCGAGCCACATATGAGAGTGATGTATAGTGCCGCATAGTGTCCAAGCCGCATATGGGAGTGCTGCATAGTGCCGCATAGTGCTGCATAGTGTCCGAACTGCATATAAAATTGCTGTATAGTACCGTATAGTGTTCGAATCGCATATGGGAGTGCTGCATATTGCCGCATAGTGCTGTATAGTGTCTGAGCCGTATATGGAAGTGCTGCATAGTGCCGCATAGTGTCCGAGCCGCATATGGGAGTGCTGCATAGTGTCGCGTAGTACTGCATAGTGTCCAAGCCGCATATGGGAGTGCCGCATAGTATCCGAGCCGTATATGGGGGTACCTGATAGTGCTGAATAGTGCCGTATAGTGCCTATTTTGGCTGTTTTTGGATATTATATGTCCTATTTAGCCGATTTGTGGCCAGAATTTCTCCCAACTCCCAACATGAAAGTGGTAGATCTTTTACTTGGCTTCAAGAGCATGTTATTAGCTATTTTATGCAACTTTCTCATTTATTATAATGTAAGGATAGAACATGATAGTGGCCCGTCGTGGCACACTCATAACAAGTAAACATGACATATAATCTGGAACGCCATTGCGACGGCTATCTCGACATGCTAGTAATCCTTCTCTTGATACCGTGGACGATTGTGCTTGTACAAATGAACCAGTCTTATCTTGCATCATGTCTATGACAGGGACCCCTGAATACCACGGTCAGGGGTACCTACTGAATTCAACTAAGGCTAATAATTAGAATAATCCAGTATTCATGAAGATATTTCCCAACTACAAGCAATCCCGTTATCTGGGTGCTCAAGTGGACTTGTAGCCTGCCGACGAGTAGGGCACATTTCCAGCACACTGCTAAGTGTTGCATCCGCTATGAACAAGATATTCGACCTGGATAACATAGATGGTCTACAGGGCTTGTGGCTGTTGGGATAATCTCACTGCATCTTGCTAGTAACTAGGCCTGTGATAACCCTAGTTAGTTGAAGTATCAAGCCGTACTTATTGCTTGGCCGTGAATATTGGATGGAGTCTAATCAGTCTAGTCTTGTCCTGATCCTGCTCAAGATTATTACTTGACCTGATTGCTCATGTTTACTTTACTGATAAATGGTAGGAAATCAAGTTCCGTTCAGATGAATGGTTACAACCTCGGTCCTTGTTTGGTTTACGGGTTGTAACCTGGTTATCTGAATAGTCCCATGGTTATCTCATCGTATATCATCCTGATTTTTTCGTATTTTTAGTTCTTATTATTTATTTATATTCTTGTGCTAATTGCTGGATTTAGTTCTTAAGTGAAGCCTCCTTTGTGGCACTTGCTCTTTTTGGGATCTGACCCAGCTAGTTTTGTATGGCTAGATTTTGGAGCAGCTCTAGAGGATCTATCGACCTTCCAGCCAGATGGTGACCACTAGACGGAACCCTAGCAATGAGTGGGTTTAATTTTGCTCTTTCGCTCTATTATAAAAATATTCTTTTGAGGCGTTTAGCCGACGAGCACGTGTTAGCTCGATTGCACTTTATTTACTGTCTGGCTACGGGTTGTAATATGATTGACAAATCCTAGGGTTGATCATGTATGACTAAAACTCTTGCTAGTTTTCATATTTTGTAATGACTAGCTTCATGATCATCCAAATATGTAATGTATAGGACGCCTTATTATTGTATATTTGATGCTCTAACATCTTGTGACTGTTATTACTTGCTTGAGATTGAGACAATAGGCTTGTTCATGACCGTAAGAGACTGATGGCTTGTAGTTAAACCCTCATATATCTAGACAGCCGTGACCGTATAGTGAGGTAGATTCCATTTCATTATACGTAGCTGGCTATGTATACCCCCGCTCTCCAGTATTCTAGTTCTGGGGCGTTACAGGGCGTGACAGATTGGTATCAGAGTACGGCTTTACGTCTTTGGACTTCATTTCGATTTTCTCAGTTTTGAAAGCTCGTTTTAAAACAAAAGAAGTGTACGCTCTCTCTCGTTGTGCCTTGGGATGTTCCATACAATAAGTCTAATATTTTCAAAAGCTCGTATGAGTACTCGGTTGAACGGATTTGCGAACGAGACCGACTATCGCTCGGACGAGAATAAGTGAGACTTAGACTATATGTCGATAGAGATACTACTTGACCAACGCTAAAGCGAACACGGGAAGTGGTTCTTAAACTTTGAGGAACGGACGAACGCGCGATTGAACACATCCATTGGGAATTGAATGATCTTTTGAGGATTTGTAGAATGACTTGACCCTGAGTGGTATATGTGATAGGTTCGAAGAAGAGTAAGAGTTGGTGTTGACGACTAGTCGAGTAGCTCGAACCCTGAGTAGTGTATGGACGTTATAGAAATTGTTCGAGTGAGACTTAAGGATTTACGGATAGAACGAGTATGTCGGCAAGCGATGATATCGCACAAGCCTTAGAACGAGTAACGCTTAGTTGATCTCGACATCGACAGTCTCAAACGAGATGTTGTTCGGACGAATTAAGAATGCGTAGTGCAAATTACGAAACGGTTGAATGGAGATTCGAAACGATAAAATAAGTGGAGGTCTTGGTCGAGGAAACGTAGTCGATCGTGCATGCGATTTTGAATTTAGTCGAATGGATTGAAACTTAAGTTAAGACGAAATGCTCAGATGAAACCGAAGTTAGCACGATTGGAAGATAGCGTGCATGGAAAATATTGGTTTGAAGATACGAGAATGACTAAGGATTGTAATAGATATTGCTCGATGACGAGTTAGCACGAGACAATATGAATTGAGGAATTAAGTTGCACGACTCAAAATTCGTTGCAAAAGGAAGATCGTCAGGTTATGTACATCATCGATGGTATTGAGGCGTATCAAAGATCGATGCACGATAACTCGGGAGTACTCTGATTCGATGAATGATGATCGTGTTAGAAGTTATTGTTTTGAAGGATGCTATGTTGGGGATTTTGAAAGAAATGAATATTTGGGTGAAGAAGGGAAGTGACTTGATTGTTCGGTGATAACCACAACGACAACGATCTTGTCTTGTGCGAGCGCAACTCCAGCCTCGTACATGCGTCACGTCGGATTTGGGACGATCATTCCACGTGAGCGTTGGCATGGTGATTCATGTCCAGCGGGAATGATCTAACTCGAAATACCTTCACATGGCAATTTTGATTGCTTCGACTTGTGGTTTGAAGCGAAGGCGAATTGGAGGATTGATCGGACATATGATGGATGACGAAGTAAAAGTTGAGGATTGAGTAGGCCCAATCCGTGTATCGAAAATGAGTAAGTCTATACGAAACGCAAGAATTATGTCCCGATGAAACGCTAGAATTATGTCCCGATGAGTACGATTATTCTGCGAGAATGTTGACATGGTGATTCATGTCTGCCGTAGATAATCAGACTTGCGTGAGATCGGGGCACGACATATTGCAAGGCTAGACGACCTTGTGATCGATTATGTGGATTGGATATGATAGATAGGTGGATTGTATCAAACATAGTTGAAGAGATAGACTACGATAATTGCTAGTGCGGACGCACGATATCAACATGTCAAGGATTTGATTGAGGACAACCTATCGTAGGATGACTTTCCTAAACGAGCTCGGACTTGGAGCGGAGAATGTGTTGATGCAAATAGGGTAAACGTTGCTTGATGTTTAGAAATTTGAGTGAAAGCAAACTTGGGTAGAAACTCCTGTACGAACGAACAAAATGGTTTGACCATAAGATTGGGGCGAATGTCGTGCAATAACTTTGCACAATGAACCGAGAACTTGACTTGTACCTATGACCTTGTGAGATGACCTAGCGGATAGGCGGACAACCCTATGCCGAGTGATTGAACTTGTACCATTGACATTACAGTATCGTCTGGACGGACGATAGACTTGGGACAACAAGACTTAGAGTAGGACGGAGAAACTGGGAGTGTGCGTGAACGATGACGAGATTGGCCCCAAACGGAGGGAATGATAGGAATGGATGATGTGCAAGTAAAGTTGGGATAACAAATTGAATCATTGATAGGAAGACGTACTCGATGATAGTGCAATACTCAGTCTTGAATAGGACGGGGATTACTTAGACTTGGTCGACTCCGCTAAGAAGAAATCGTATTGATTTCGTAGACAAGAACGCTTGAGAAACGAATCGGATCATCTCGAGGACCGAGATAAACGATAGGGATACACACATGAGTTCGATTTTAATCGAAGTAGAAGTAAAACGATCGGCAAATCAAAACTATCACGAGTAGCTTGTCCGACTTCGCTAATCGCTAAGCTTGGTTGAAATGTACGTATTCGGGGGACGCCTTGAATATGTGCACGATCCAAACTCAGCGATATGATGAACTCGAATGCAGCTGCAAGTGGGTATTGAGATACGCATGAACGAATGAGTAAGTTTGCCTCAGCTTACGACTCTCGAGTTTGATGAATTATAACGTGCCTCGTACGACCATTACAGTCCCATGACACAACAAAATAATAACCAAGTCGAAGAAACACGATGATTGAATAAGTATCATCAAGTCAAAAATGAGTGAACAGTCATTCAATAAAAATTTACCAAACGCATGTAACACAAATTTGGAAGGATAACCGAGCATAGTTGGTATCGAACAATAAAGCCATTCGATAGGAATTGTCTAAGATACGCACATGACATGAGTTAAGAAACGGTAGGATGACCTGCACTCAGGAAGTTTCGAGGACGAGACTTGTTTTGAGTGGTGTATTATGTAATGACCCGCTTCGTCCTAGTGGAACGCCGATTCAAATGGCAACTGCAACGACTCAAACGAGCCGTCGACTCGAAGAGCTGTGTCGATCCGTTGAAGAATCGATGCAAGGCTTACATTGGCCCGTCGAAGATGAATCCAGACTTGGACTTTCAAAGGCGCACTCGGAGTATTGCTCGGCCGATGCGAACATCGCTAAGCTGGATGGCTCCGATGAACCGGCCTTTGCTTAGCCTAGACACATAACAATACGGACACTATTGCTAGAATCGCTAGACGATAACCCTACGCATGCTAATAAATGAGTCAACGCACCTAGTTAAGGGAATAATCCCATCTTGTATGCTTGTTTAGAACATGGAAAAGAACTCAAAAAATATAGGAACTCTCGCACCGCGCTCCATGCTCGTGCTAAGGCACAAGCTTACATTCAAGTTCCCTATGCGTTCACCAATAAAATAATGAATGGTTTACAACAATGAAATGAAAGACTATCGACATAGTCGTTCCAAGTAGAGTATAGCAACATTGGAAGACTTCGGGACCGATGGGTCGCCAAGGCGACTCTCGCACGGGGAGTTGCATGATGTATGAATGAATGAATGAACGAATAAGTGAATAAGTGAATCAACGAACGAATGAATGAATATGAGAATGAATATGTGAATGAATCAATGAATGAACAAACAAGTGAAAGAAAGAAAAGAAAGAATGAATAAAAGATAAGAAAGAAAGAAATTGTTAGCGACAGGTATGACGGGGACGTGAATCGGGGCTCGCTACCCGCGCTGCACGGACGTCGCCGCCAACCTGGTCGATAACGTAATAAGGCTAAAGGTTAGCCTACGACTCAGAGACAGCCGTTAAGTTAAAATGACAAGTCAATATGAAATGGTCGTGGACAATCCCCTCGTATATGGGAGGTAGGAGAAATAAGGGATTCTGCGGCATGATCAAAAGGAGGATCTTGGCCGGCCTAGGCGGAGTCAAAGGGGCTTACGGGCTACTTGGGTGTGGGCTTGGCCACCCAGGAGACGTAAGTGCGGGGTATTTCAAGAGACTATCAAGGTGTACCAGCCGCACGCTATGATAGGTAAAAAATTACCAAAGGAGAATATGTCCAAAATGGCTTGTGGTGCCAGCGACCGATGCATATAGATTAAGTGGGCTTTGCTGGTGGCAATCCACATGCAAGTCCTTGCATTGAAACAAAGTAGTCTAAGTTAACTCAATGAAGCACCTTCTGAACAGGCTTGAATGTAACACACCAAATGATAAAGAGTACTTCATGCAAATGAGTTAGAAAACACGTCTACGACACGCTAGAAACTGAGGCAAGGACACGCCCCCGACACTGAATGTTTAGGAGAATCACGTTAAGTTATTACATATGAATTGTTGACTAACTTGGTTTACTTTGGACAGGGAAGGTCGGACGGTAAGTATGGGTAAGTCGTGCATGTATTTCCATGCGACACTTGAATTCGGCAACACGAGATAGGTTATGAAATTTGTCATGAAACTGATCCTAAGACAAGATTAGAAAGACAATGAATGATGGACGGTACACAAAAGTAAATAGAACATGTTTGGTAATGATAGCATTGTGGGCGAGCTAGCTTCCCCACTAGTGCATAACAATGTACTGATAATCCCACAGATTGCTTACAGGAAGCAGGAGACGTCGTCGGGTGCGGAGCTTTCCTCGAACGTGCTAAGGCACGAAGCTATCTCTGGAGCCTTGGAGCATTGCAAGGAGCTGGAGCACCATATACAGGACATAATGTATCGGAACATCGCCATGAATCATTCCATCTTGTAAGCCACTTGGCACGCCTTTTACGTATTAGAAAAAGAGAGGGGGAGAGAGAGAGAGAGAGAGAGCTTGAGAGACTTATAAACTCGGCCTAGCACCGCTTGTAAACTTCTTGAATATCAATAAAGAGTTTGAATTTGCTTCAACTTGTGTTTATTTACTTTCCACCGCAAATGGGGACACTCTGTGCGACTCTGTGGCCTAGCTCGAATCGGCCGTTTCCGGACATAGCCTTGCACGGGCGCAACCTAGGCCTGTGCGGCATCACGCCTTAGCGAGGACGATCGCTCCTACGGGAGCGGGGCGTGACAATTAGCGGCGGAAGAAAGAGCATCATTATTCTAGATTGATGTCTCACTTAGTGTCGACAGTGGACTGAATGAGAAAGTTGGATTAATCTCATGCTCTACTCATAGTATTAACTCGACTTTAGTGGTTGTTGTTCAGTTAATGGTGGTTTGGGTTCGGATTATGAAGGTGGATGTTGTTCAGTTGCTGGTGGTCTAGGCTCAAATTTTGAGGGTGATGTATGATCTATTTGGTTGTCCTCCATGGAACCATATTATCCACTTTCCCTCAACATGGTCATAATGGTGGACTCTTATCTCTGGAACATACGAGAAGAAATAATCAAAGGTTCGAACTTCAATCTACTTCTCCTTTGAAGTAAGGACCTAGAATTGTTGAAATATATCTCAGGTTCATGGAAAATAACATCCATAATTACAAATATATTCTTCTTTGGTGGATAGTATCAATGATAGCCTTTTGAGTCATTATGTATCCAAGAAACATACAATGGAGGGCTCGAGGCTCAATTTTACTTTGGTTGTAGAGTGAATGGATATGGACAAATGTAACACAAACCAATAGATGAGACAAGAGATTTGTGACTAGCGAACCACTAATATGAGAGGATATATATATATATATATATATATATATATATATATATATATATATATATATATATATATATATATATATAAGCCATATCCTCAAACTCCAAGAAGAAGTGCAACGGGAAGAAGAAATACAAGCCCTGTCATATGCTTTTACCTTCAACTAATGGAGTTATATCTGGCGAGACTCGGTATCAAAAGGCCAACCTACGGGCCTATGATCCTGCTCAGGAGGATGCTACTCCTTATTCTTCTGCAGCTGTTGCTAAAGCTACACTAAAAGCTAGGTCCGTCAAAGCTTGCAGTTATTGACAAATCCAAGCAAAATGATGTCCATTTCGAATCGTTGAAGAAAAACCCTCCGCAAGGACTTGACAAGCCATATAACTTTGACATTTTGGCACAGCTTGCAAATACGCCTGTGAAGTTATCTATCTTTGAACTACTTCGGCTCTCCAAAGAAACACATGATGTTCTGAGAGAGGCGTTGCTAGATGCCGGCTCTTGCTTAGCTCAACTGAAGGAGCCTACTGATGATCTGGCTGCCTATCCTCATTGCCATAATGTAGTTGAAAGAATCCCTAATATAATCTTTCTCAAGAGGATATGTTACTCAAAACAACCAACAAGATAGGCCCATAAACTACACTAGTTACATAGGCACTATCAAGGTCGACCGTATGCATATTGATCATGTTTCTTCCTTCAGCATCATCTCTTGAATTTTTCTTCAGATTTTGGGTATTTTTATGCATAAGTTGTCAGCAACAAATACAACTGTCCTTGGCTTCAATGTTGGATGAAGCCACCCTTCTCAAATGTCAGATTGGTGATCTACGAACAGAGGTTATCCTATAACATCTGCTGGGACGTCCGTGGATACATGAAAACATGATTGTACCTTCAACTCTCCACCATTACTTCAAACATGTGAACAATGGGAGGGGGTTGTCAAGACATAGTTTGTTGAAGTAGATCCATTCAAAGATATTGAGGTATATTGCTCAGAATCTGTATTGTATGAACAACAATCTCACCAGGACAAAGGCAAGAAGGCTGACGATGAAGATGAAGTTGAAGATGCTTCAGGTCCCCTCATGACCGGGTAAAGGGTCATGACACCTATAAGGATAAACCATTTATGGTAGATCTCTGTAAGATTAACCAGTCCTCCCTGGGTTACAACACTAATAAGCCTCTTATGTTTGACCTTTGCAAATTGACTCGCAAGGTATAGACTAATCAATTGTTAGATATTAATATGTTTGCTGCTAAGAGTAACGAATATTTGAAGAACGTTCCAACGCTATTGATAAACAATAATTTGTGTTTGAGGACTGTAACTCCTCTTTCCGGAATTTTTGAAATATTTTTTATTATTTATTTGATTTAAATGGTGATTTTTAGATTTTAATAAATAATTATTTATTTAATTATTACGGTATATGACTTTAGCCATGGTTGAGTTTTAAAGTACCAGACGACTAGGAATCATGGTACGGATAGTGCAGTAGCGTGCCTTGACTAGTGTATTAGCCATGCCAAGGAAGACCCAGCCATAAGTGTGTCATAAGTAGGAAAACTAGGCCAAGTTGCAACTTAACCCTTACCGAGGATTTAATTATTTGTTAATTATATTATTGACTTGCAGGAGACCCGGTTTGTGTCGATTTAGCTCGGACTAGATTCGAACCGAAATCGAGCCCATATAATCTTGTAGTGAGACCAAAGACGTCCATGTAGACGTACATATTGCATCTATTATTTTTTATTGTCCAAATAGGTATTTCATATATAAAGAATTTAAATACATATACATACATATATATATATATATATATATATATATATATATATATATATATATATATATATATATATATATTATTACTGAATTAATATTCTATTTTTAGAAATAGGATAAATACCTTCCTAATTACCCTTATACATGTTAGAATATTTAGACTACATATTAAGTATGTACACTTATTATAAAATTTCCTTATTAGTTATTGTTATTATTGTTATTTATAATGTTATTATATTTATAATAATAATAATAATATATCATTTAATATTCTAGATTATTTATGAAATAAATATTATTGTATGTATATATTTTAGTATAAGCCAACACTATTAGAATATATTTCTAAGATTTATTCTTGGACTCTTGGAGTATTTATGCATATATAGGAAATATACGTATATATGTAGAGATATATATATATAGTTATATATATATATATATATATATATATATATATATATATATATATATATATATATATATATATATATATATATATATATATATAACTAAGGAGAACCCCACATCAGCCCAGCTGAACGAACCCAGCCTGCATGGGCCGAACCCAGCCTAGCCACAGCTGTGGCCCAAGCCAACTGAACATGGCTCAAACCGAGCCTAAAGTGTATGTGTATATATATACACGATCGAACAGAGTGTATCGAGGGAGAGGGAGAGAAGAGTTGGGTCGAAAAACCCTAGACCCAAGCCCGCGCTACCATCTCCCTACC
Organism: Iris pallida; assembly: GCA_029216955.1. Taxonomy (NCBI): domain Eukaryota; kingdom Viridiplantae; phylum Streptophyta; class Magnoliopsida; order Asparagales; family Iridaceae; genus Iris; species Iris pallida. The sequence goes on along the minus strand of JANAVB010011001.1, from coordinate 23,977 downwards.
CTGGGCGGCCTCCCTGACGTCGCGCGTCGCCGGAGGACCGCCGGCGGTCGGTTGTGCACGCGCGGACAGCAGCGCACAGCATGGAAACGGAGAAGAGCAGCAACAGTACCGAGACAACTTCGCAGCGGGATTACAGTCGCTTCGTACGACCTTTCTTCGAACTGATTTTAATGGTATTTCCCTAACCTATACCACTATATTCCCTTCAAATAGTCTGTAGGTTAAAGACCTAGGTTACTCGATAAATCGATGCAAACTTTGTCGAAAAACTGCTTGTGAATAGTTAGAAAATTGTCCCATTCACTTGTTTTGGAAGACCGATTGTGGACAGGATATCGATACTCTTGAAAATCCACTTTAACAACCTAGTAGACAACCTACAGGTCTTAGAATCCCTTCTTGTAGTTTCTGTTTTCATCAATCAAATGCTAAGTTATTAGTTTTCAAAAATTAAGAAAAATCGGTTTTTGAAACCCCAAAAAACCTCGATACGACGTGCGTCCTGCCAATCCGGGCGACGTGGTCGCGAACCGAAAGCATCGAAAGGTGCGTATAGGCTTCATGGACGTGTGGGCTTTAACGGAATTCAAATTAGTTGCGTGTGCGCGACGAATTTGATGCGTATCCGTCGAAATTCACAGTATCGACCTCTGTGCAAATTTCTCAATTACTTTGTGCACGTTCGTCAGATCGAGACGAAACTTGCGCCAATAGGACCATATCGTTTTTTTGGTCTTGTATGCCAAGTTTGGTCCAATTCTGAGACAGTTGATCGGATCGCCATTTTGCGTGCCCCACGATCCGATTCAACGGGCGATTTTGTGCACGGCCTGTCGGAATCCAAAAATGGACATACCGTTGGGTTTGTATCATCAAAAAAAATTCGTAGACATATAGTTTAATGACTTTAGAGACCATTGACTCTGGCACACTTTTCGGTACAAAGCGGGTCCAACAGCGGACATCATTTTTGCTCAAAATTACCGTTTTGCCCCTGTGTCCAGAATTGGACTTAAGGATAGGCTATCATAGCTAATTTGACTAATCTGAACACGTTGGTAACATCTATTACAGCTTCTGGAGGCAGTTGTGAGACTTGGACTTTTTGACTTGTTGATTGGCGATATTTTGTTGGATCTGCGTGCAACCTCCAGGCAAGTATACCTTGCCGAACATATACAGTATTTACATTTTTTCTCTTTCTATTGTATTCCTTTTCATATTTTCTCATGATGTCACGACCCGCACCCGGTTCTCGGACGCGAGCTCGTGAGCAAGCCACCTACGTATCGAGTGGACTCCAGCCCGACTCGAGTACGTATAAGCTGTCAAGGTCATGGTATCATGGCTAATATGGTAATCTACAGTGTATCTCAATCCATAAGAATATATAAGACAAGAATGAACAATTATGGGTCATGGTCTGCAGCCCATTAGCATATTGTCCGATTAGACTCCAAGAATGATATGAGTCTATAACATAAGCAGAATATATCATGGCATGGAAAATAAAGCACGAGAGGATAATAAAGAAATATCACAAGCAAATACCTATATCCCTGCAGGTGTAATCACTACCATCATGAGCCGCTAACTAACTGCATGCAATCAGCTACCTGAAGAGATCATCAGGTCCTCAGGAAACATAGCAAGATACATAAAAACATGACTATCTAACAGTTTAATCATGTAATAATATAAATAGGGTATAAACAGGAACTAGACATGAGACTGACATGTGGCTACTGACAGGTAACTATGAACTGGAATACAAGAACAACTACGCGTAACTGAACTGCTGGATGAACAAGCGAACACGAGATCAATAGAATACCAAACCCTCGCCTCGAATGTGGACTCGTAGGTCAGTTTTAAGACAAGTCACCCTCGCCCTATGTGTGGACTCGCAGGTGCAAACGGACAACCCTCGCCCCGTGTGTGGACTCGCAGGTTGTGGAAACGATACATGAATTGCAGTTCAATCACTCATACTTGTAGATACGACTCAGTCAAGATATAAGTGATGACACGGAACAACTCAGTCATGGCACAGGTAAGGACAACTCTAGCATGAACCATAACATGGACAAGCCTGGTGTAACTACGCTATCAAGTCAGGTAATACTGATATACAAGCAAGACAATAAACTAGTAAACATGGCATGTAGAAAACATCTAAATCCATATCAACTAGAATAACTAAATGATAACATACTAAAAATAGAAGAATTATAAGCATGAAAATAAACTGTAGGGGGAGGCAAGGTATCTTGCCTGGAGGTTGTACGCAGATCCAAAAATTATAGACAACTGCTAAGCCATAAAGTCCAATTAATCACAACTGTCTTCGAAAGCTGAAATAAACATTACCAACATTATCAGAATAGTCAAATTAGCTAGGATTGTCTATCCTTAAGTCCAATTCTGGACACATGGACAAAACGGTAATTTCAGGCAAAAACGATGTCCGTCGTTGGACCCGCTTTGCACCGAAAATTGTGTCAGAGTTAATGGTCTCTAAAGTCATCAAACTATATGTCTATAAATTTGTTTTGATGATACGAACCCAACGGTATGTCCAATTTTGGATTTCGGCAGGCCGTGCACAAAATTTCTCGTCGAATCGGATCGTGGGGCCCGCAAAACGGCGATCCAATCAACTGTCTCAAAATCGGACCAAACTTGGCATACATGACCAGAAAAATGATATGGTCTTGTTGGCGCAAGTTTCGTCTCGATCTGACGAACGTGCACAAAGTAATTAGAAAATTTGCACAGAGGCCAATACGGTAAATTTTGACGGATACACATCAAATTCGTCGCGCACACGCGACCAATTTGAATTCTGTCAAAGTCCACATATCCACGAAGCCGATACGCACCTTTTGATGCTTTCGGTTCACGATCAAGTCGCCCGAAATTGCGGGATGCACGTCGTTTCGAAGGTTTTTCCAATTTTGAAAACAGGTTTTTGATCAACTTTGAACATGTTTTATTTAATGAATACCAAGATTTATTGAAAACTAAAACAATGGTTTTGTTGTCCTACATGTTGTCCAGATAATTGTTTAATTAGAATTCTAAGTTGGTCATTGGTTTGACCAGAATCGGCCTTCCAACATGGGTGTTTGGACTGGGTTTTGTTCTGTTTGCAAGCAAGTTTTTCGTCGACTTCACTTCGATTTTCTGGACAACCTCGGCCATCTAGGTTCAAACTAATTAAAGGGGTCTAAAGGTGGTTGTGTTGGGGTCATACCTGAGCAATCGGCTCGACAAACCGTCGAGCGATCAGGGAGAACTCTCCGCACGAAATTGACCCTTTCCAAATCGTCACTATTGCTTCCCTGTCCTTCGCACGCACGCGCTGCTGCATCCGCGCGGCCGTGGTCGTGTGCGGCGGTGCCCAAGGTGGCACGTGCATGTCGACGGAGGCGGGGCTCGTGGTGGTGGCTGTGTATCGTATTTAGTCTAGGGTTTTCTCGTTGCAAACTGTCGATCTCAATATATACTGTCACGACCCGCACCCGGATATACGGATACGAATACGTAGGCCACGCCCAGCCCACGCCGCAGTATCGACGGTAGAACGCTGTCTAGTACCCAATAAATATACACTACATCTAGAAGGCCTACAACTATAAATATACTCTAGTCACATCACAACAGCTAGGGATGATAAGACAAGAAAGATAACTAAAGCACAAGAACAACTAGAAACTACTAGAAGGAATCATAAGACAGGAAAATAAAGAAGGAAAAATAAGACGAACTAAGGATAACTACCAGGCAACTCACATAGAAAAATAGTGAGATCCACCTCAGCTAGCAACATCATGAAGTCCACTAATGGTATAACAACTCCTAAAATATTATCAATGGTATCCTGTCAGAAAAATGAGCAAGTACAAGCACTAACAGCAGTTCCATGTGAATTGATAAATTCTATAAGAGACAGTATAATGAACTATAAGACAAAGATATATGAAGACTTGGGAACCGTTCGGAAGCTGAGTTACAACCCTTAAACCAAACAAGGACCGGGATTGTAACCCTTCTCCCGAGCAGAACTTAGTCTCCAAATCAAGGTACATCATAGAGGCATGTAAAACATGTGAGTAACTGAATATCATAGCATGGTGAGAAAATACTGAATGTAGAACAGAGCAGGATATATGATAAGATAAAGTAAATATAAAATGTGCCTTGAATTATTAGAGCATTATGTGATCGGCAAGGAAAACATGATAGGGTTATCCACTTGGCCCGGCAATCCGCGGTGACCTCAACGGAAAGTCATGCCGGCCAACCTGGATAACATGGACATGAAGGTATCTGCTACACCCTACGTGAGGTGAGGGTGGCACAAGCAAAATAGTGACATGGGGCTTTGATCACATAACCCCTAATAATTCTCCATCCCCGAGTAGTATAATGGACCTGGACATGACACGTCATGACACGGGATTCCCTAAGAGGATAGCTACTCCCTCTCAGGAATCGGTGTCTATACAAGTACAGGGAACAAGACAGGAAATGTACATATATACCAAGAAAATCCAGGAACAACATCTCATGTCATGATCCAACGTATACTAGTCCGTGAACTATCGTGACTGGAATCGAGTAAGATACTACAACTGAATCGGATATAGCAGATATCAAGATAATAAAAACTATCAGTGAATGTACTCGCCTGCTGTCCTGAGCTGTAGGATATATCAATGCTCAGAGTGATGCCACAGACCTAAAGATAAGATATATATAAGCTAATTAGGGTTCAACAGTGTTAAGCTTGATTCTATAGTATAAGCTACGTAATCTAGGTCAGACTCAGTCAACTAAGTCAAACTAGGTCAACAAAGTCAAACTAGACCAAGGCAAGTCAAGCAAGTCAAACTAGGTCAATCTAAGTCAAGGGTTGACCTACAGTTGACTTTTGGTCAACTGGTCAACTCTAGTCAACTCTGGTCAACTCTAGGTCAAATGTTGACTCTACTTCGACGTTCAGTCAAAGTAGTCAACCATGGTCAAAATAGGGTCAAGCTAGTCTCTATAAACATCTACAGGGTCAACATATCAATTCCAGTGATGGTGAAATCATTGGAATCGACGGATCTCAAAATACCACAAAAAGAGAAAGATTATAATAATAGGGTAAAAATCTACAGGTGTTGTCGGATGGTGAAATAAATATCACTAACGTGTTCAGAATGGTCAAAACAGCTAGGATAGCCTGTCCAAAAGTCCAATTTGGACACAGGGGCAAAACGGTAATTTCGGGCCAAAATGATGTCCGCCGTTGGACACACTTTGCACCGAAAAAATGTGCCAAAATAAAAGTGCACAAAACCTAACAAATTATATGTCCACGAATCTAGAATGACGATACGAACCCAACGATATATCCAGAATTGGATTCCGTTGACCCGATCTCAAATTGGTCCGTTGACCAGGACATTGAAATTCCGATTTGCACGAAAAAGCGTGTCGGAGCTAATGTCCTCAAAACTCAGCAAATTATATGTCAACGAGTCCAGAATGACGATACGAACTCAACGGTATATCCGGAATTGGATTCCGATGAGCCGAACTCAAAATGACCCGTTGACCCAGAAAGTGGGACCCGCTTTGCACCGAAATGCGTGCCAGGGCCCACGTTCTCCAAATCTAACAAACTTTATATAAAAATAGGCCACAACGACGCCACGAGTCTACTGGTGGTGTCAGAAATTGAATCCGGAGTCCTGGGTTCAAAAATGGAATTTTACAATTGCAATACTAAGAATTCGAACGGCCAACTTTGGCGTCGAATTCGACCGACCTAACAAGCTCAAACTGAAATGAAATATAAAGGAAGCAAGAAGAGGGTTATACCATCTGTGCACCAGAACTGGTAGCACGTAAAACGGAGCTGAAACGGCGAAGATACGAACCCGCGAAGTTGGCACCGCAAAACTGTCCAAAAATAGTACAAATTAAAACGTCAACTTGGTGGCCGGTTTTGATGTATCAAACGACGAAATTAACGGTTCAAACTTGAAAGAGGTGAAGAGGGATATACCGAGATTGAGACGGAGCAAGGAGTTCGCCGATCCAACGGTCGGATTGTCCAAAAAACATGTGCGAAGTCGCTGTCCCGGAGCGAACTTTCAGCCTTGATCCCGCGCGCGTCACGGAGGGAACCCGTGCCAAACGCACGAATCGGCTAGGCGGCGCGTCGGAGAAGTCGACGCGCGCCACAGATGAACTCGCCAGGGGCTCGCCGGCCAGGGGGTGGCCATGCGGCAGCGCCACGCACGGTGGTGGCGCGGCGGTGGCCGCTGCCACCCAGCTCGTCGCTGCTTGCGCGCGCTACCGCTGTTGCGTTGCAGCTAGCTGCTGCTGCCGCCCTCCTGTGTGCGCGCAACGACGACGACCCGACGGCGCCGGTCGCCCCGCCGTGGTCGCAGCTACAATGACTGCCACTGCTCTCGAGGGGGGGTGCCATAGAGGAGTAGAGGTAGTGTGGAGGGTGATGGTGGTTGAAGACGATATGGAGATGGTGGGGATGATGATGATAATGTGAAGAAGAAGAAGAAGAAAAAAAATGGTGATGATGATGATGAAGGGGGTGGTGTTCGGCTGAGGCATGGGAGGGGGCTGTTGGTTGAGTGTAGGGAGCATGTGTGTGTGAGAAGGAGAGAGAGTGTGAGAGTTTTATATGAGTGTGTGTATATTAATATATAAAGAGAGTGGGATATTTAGTTAGAGAGAGAGAGAGATATATAAATATTTAGAGAGAGAGAGGGAGGGGTGTTCGGCCACTGTTGGGGGGGAGGGTGTGCGTGTTTGATGGAAGTGAGAGAGAGAGGTTTATATATATATATATATATATATATATTATATGTATATATATATATATATATATATATATATATATATATATATATATATATATATATATATATATATATATATATATATATATATATATATATATATATATATAAGAGGAATAGAGATATTTTTAGGGAAAAAAAATGAGAAATAATAATTCATTTTGAAAATTTTAAAAAATAAGTCCTAGGAATTAAGGGAACTTACATCCTACCCACCTTACAAAAATTTTGTCGTCGAAATTAAAGGTTGGTAGTGGGGTTAAAACATGATAGAAGATTTAGGCAATATTTTAGGCACGATCCAAGAATGACGAGTTTTGCACGATCAAGATAATCAATTCAAATTTGTTCGGGCATGATGAGGGATTTGGCATGATAGAATCATGATATGAACAAAATCATATGTGCATGATTTCAAAATAAGTCAAGTCATTGGGGCACGATTTTAGAGACGATTAGGAGAATCGAAGATATATACGAAGTTCAAGTACGGGGTGATCTGTAGGACTTAGGTTGATGAAAAATCAACCTGAAAGTCGTACAGTCCCGATCAAGATGAAAAGCTAACCATGACCAAAATAAGGTTTGGCATGGTGGAGATAAAATTTCAGACACAAACAAAAATCGAAGTCAAGGTCTTATAGACCCGATCAAGGATTAAGGAGTATGATTAATAAAATCATGAAATACGATCCAAGTTCGGACGTGTTTAAAATTGGAAATAGTCTAAGTTCACTTGGCATGATAGAGGTACGACAACGAAATCAAAACTTGAGCTTCGTCCGATTACAATTAAGTCAAAAATTTGATTAACAGGATTTCAACTCGATGAAATTTGATTTAGGGTTATACATAGGCACGATCAAGATGAAATGACGTGATTGGGCATTGTTAGGAATAATAAGATGTTTAGTACAAACATTGATCAAGGATTAACCACCTGGTCATGAGTGAAATCAAGACTCAGACGCGTTAAAAATTTGTGATGATTAACCACTTAGGAAACGATTTGGAATAGAACGAGGAAATCGAAAATCTAGTCTTAATCAGGAATGAAACCTGAGCACGAGCGACTAGAGAATCAAAATTCAAGTACGAAGGAGATCTATTTCGACACAGTCGATTAGGGTTCAAGATTTTTAGTACGATTTGACGGTTAAGATTATCAAGATCATGAAAATCAAAGTTGGATAGTCATGATCTAAAACAGGGCTAAGAGAAGCAAATGGGGAGAAAATTTGAGTATAGCACGATTGAGAGATAGATTTGATAGAAATCAGATTATAGGTCACATAAGCACGATCAAGATCCAAGTTCAGTTGTGAAAGACGATAATTTATGAATTCAAAATCAAGGTCTTAAAAGCACAATTTAGGAAATAACCCAAGTCAATTTGGCACGGTAGAAAGTCAAACATGTTCAATTTTAACACGAATAATTTCGTAGTCACACTAGTTAGTCGTGATTGAAAGTCAAAATTTTTAGGCACGAGTCTGGGGCAAGATAAAATATATAGTTATGATTGTTAAAATCACGGTCAAGGAAATCCCAAGTTGTCTTAGTCATGCCAAATCACCTAGGCACGACTAATCACAAGGAAATTGGATGTAATCAGGAAATGAAATCAAGGTCGAAAAGAGTTTAGACACGGGTGTCCAAAATCCAAACATGATCAGAATCGGAAATCAATGCACGAGGGTTAATAGCATTGAAATCCAACCACGATAAAGGAATTAGTCTCAACACGATCTAAGTTGATCAACCTTCTAGTAAATCAGAATTTGGCAAGATGGAGGATAAGATCAACAAAGGCACGAGCATCCAAGGATGAAAATCTAAGTCACAAGAAAATTTGAAGTCATCTAGAGTCTTGTCAGCAACCAAGACTCTCTTTGGCACGATAAACAAGACGACCAAAATTGATTGGTCACGGACAGAAGTGAATCAAAATCTTAACAGTATCGAAATTTAAAAAACAATTGAGATATGAAAATTTTAAAATTTTCAGAGTTTTCAAGTATAGATGACAGATGTAGATATGAGATAGGTGATTGGTGTAATCAAGACATGGCTAAACAAGTCAGAGGAAATGATGATAAGATGAGGAAATCATCATACGATGAGAAAAGAAATGAATGATAAGTCAAGAAATAAGGGTATGAATTGTCCTCATCATTTGGTCAAAAAAGAAGTGAATCAATTTAAAATACGACCTGATAACCATACACGTCTGTCCAAAACCATGCTGCCAGAATTTATGCCACGCCAGTAACATAGCTGCAATAAACGATAGAGTCCATAACTAAGGTATACACCCTATAATCATGTCATCTAGATTCCTTACCACGCCAACCGGTATGGCTGCAAGAGAATCTAAATGCCATAACTAGGATAGCATATCCAAAATCAGGTTCCATGTCCCTATCAGGCTAGCTAATATGACTGCAATAAATTCCAAAATCCATAAGTAAAGTAGACATTTATCGTTCTCATCGTCTTCATCAAATATGTTTATCAGGATATCTTAACTCAATCCTTAAAAACTTATCTCAAACAAAATTAAAACCGAAGTCAACAACGAACGAACATCAAGATTTAAAATTCCACAACGAATCAAGGATAAGTAAATAGAAACTAGCAGAAATAGATTCCGAGATAGGGTTTAGAAGAAAATTCTCAGGAGATGTCCAAAGGTTCTATCTAGGTCAAGATAAAAGGAAATCATTGGAATGTAATCTAAAATAATCTCAACCTGATATGAGACTGGCAAATCATATTCACGTCTCAACCTAGAAGATATATAAGTCCAACTTACACCTTCCCTCTGGGGTCCACAAACTCATTCCAAGAAAGAATAAAGTTGATAACGGACAGATGTTTCAGAAATCAGGACGGACAGAAACAAATGAGAAAAGTTTCGAAAAGTTCGAAATAAGATTCCCAGGGGTCATCCTTGAAATCTACCAAGAGTTCCTAATATGTGACTGAGTACAAAATTCTTAAAATATTCTATGACTCAACCTTAATCCTAGGACAGGCTCGCAGTAGTACAGATAAGCTCAAGTACTACCACGACTTCGCATTAATTGCAAAGACTGACCTGCATGGGCCACCACTAAAAATGTGTCACGACCCGCACCCGGATATACGGATATGAATACGTGGGCCACGCCCAGCCTACGCCGCAGTATCGGCGGTAGAACGCTGTCTAGTACCCAATAAATATACACTACATCTAGAAGGCCTACAACTATAAATATACTCTAGTCACATCACAACAGCTACGGATGATATGACAAAAAAGATAACTAAAGCACAAGAACAACTAGAAACTACTAGAAGGAATCATAAGACAGGAAAATAAAGAAGAAAAAACAAGACGAACTAAGGATAACTACCAGGCAACTCACATAGAAAAATAGTGAGATCCACCTCAGCTAGCAACATCATGAAGTCCACTAATGGTATAACAACTCCTAAAATATTATCAACGGTATCCTGTCAGGAAAATGAGCAAGTACAAGCACTAACAACAGTTCCATGTGAATTGACAAATTCTATAAGAGACAATATAATGAACTACAAGACAAAGATATATGAAGACTTGGGAACCGTTCGGAAGCTGAGTTACAACCCTTAAACCAAACAAGGACCGGAGTTGTAACCCTTCTCCCGAGCAGAACTTAGTCTCCAAATCAAGGTACATCATAGAGGCATGTAAAACATGTGAGTAACTGAATATCATAGCATGGTGAGAAAATATTGAATGTAGAACAGAGCAGGATATATGATAAGATAAAGTAAATATAAAATGTGCCTTGAATTATTAGAGCGTTATGTGATCGACAAGGGAAACATGATAGGGTTATCCACTTGGCCCGGCAATCCGCGGTGACCTCAACGGAAAGTCATGCCGTCCAACCTGGATAACATGGACATGAAGGTATCTGCTACACCCTACGTGAGGTGAGGGTGGCGCAAGCAAAATAGTGACATGGGGCTTTGATCACATAACCCCTAATAATTCTCCATCCTCGAGTAGTATAATGGACTTGGACATGACACATCATGACACGGGATTCCCTAAGAGGATAGCTACTCTCTCTCAGGAATCGGTGTCTATACAAGTACAGGGAACAAGACAGGAAATGTACATATATACCAAGAAAATCCAGGAATAACATCTCATGTCATGATCCAACGTATACTAGTCCGTGAACTATCGTGACTGGAATCGAGTAAGACACTGCAACTGAATCGGATATAGCAGATATCAAGACAATGAAAACTATCAGTGGATGTACTCGCCTGCTGTCCTGAGCTGTAGGGTATATCAATGCTCAGAGCGATGCCACAGACCTAAAGATAAGATATATATATAAGCTAATTAGGGTTCAACAGTGTTAAACTTGATTCTATAGTATAAACTACGTAATCTAGGTCAGACTCAGTCAACTAAGTCAAACTAGGTCAACAAAGTCAAACTAGACCAAGGCAAGTCAAGCAAGTCAAACTAGGTCAATCTAAGTCAAGGGTTGACCTACAGTTGACTTTTGGTCAACTGGTCAACTCTAGTCAACTCTGGTCAACTCTAGGTCAAATGTTGACTCTACTTCGACGTTCAGTCAAAGTAGTCAACCATGGTCAAAATAGGGTCAAGCTAGTCTCTATAAATATCTACAGGGTCAACATATCAATTCCAGTGATGGTGAAATCATTGGAATCGATGGATCTCAAAATACCACAAAAAGAGAAAGATTATAATAATAGGGTAAAAACCTACAGGTGTTGTCGGATGGTGAAACAAATATCACTAACGTGTCCAGAATGGTCAAATCAGCTAGAATAGCCTGTCCAAAAGTCCAATTTGGACACAGGGGCAAAACGGTAATTTCGGGCCAAAATGATGTCCGCCGTTGGACACACTTTGTACCGAAAAAAATGTGCCAAAATAAAAGTACACAAAACCTAAAAAATTATATGTCCACGAATCCAGAATGGCGATACGAACCCAACGGTATATCCAGAATTGGATTTCGTTGACCCGATCTCAAATTGGTCCGTTGACCAGGACATTAAAATTCCGATTTGCACGGAAAAGCGTGTCGGAGCTAATGTCCTCAAAACTAAGCAAATTATATGTCAACGAGTCCAGAATGACAATACAAACTCAACGGTATATCCGGAATTGGATTCCGATGAGCCGAACTCAAAATGACCCGTTGACCCAGAAAGTGGGACCCGTTTTGCACCGAAATGCGTGCCAGGGCCCACGTTCTCCAAATCTAACAAACTTTATATAAAAACAAGCCAAAACGATGCCACGAGTCTACTGGTGGTGTTAGAAATTGAATCCGGAGTCCCGGGTTCAAAAATGGAATTTTACAAGTGCAATACTAAGAATTCGAACGGCCAACTTTGGCGTCGAATTCGACCGACCTAACAAGCTCAAACTGAAATGAAATATAAAGGGGGTAAGAATAGGGTTATACCAGCTGTGCACCGGAACTGGTAGCGCATAAAACGGAGCTGATACGGCGAAGATACGAATCCGCGAAGTTGGTACCGCAAAACTGTCCAAAAATAGTACAAATTAAAACGTCAACTTGGTGGCCGGTTTTGATGTATCAAACGACGAAATTAACGGTTCAAACTTGACAGAGGTGAAGAGGGATATACCGAGATTGAGACGGAGTAAGGAGTTCGCCGATCCAACGGTCGGATTGTCCAGAAAACATGTGCGAAGTCGCTGTCCCGGAGCGAACTTTCAGCCTTGATCCCACGCGCGTCACGGCGGGAACCCGTGCCAAACGCACGAATCGGCTAGGCGGCGCGTCGGAGAAGTTGACGCGCGCCACAGGGGAACTCGCCAGGGGCTCGCTGGCCAGGGGGTGGCCGTGCGGCGGCGCCACGCCCGGTGGTGGCGCGGTGGTGGCTGCTGCCACCCAGCTCGCCACTGCTTGCGCGCGCTACAGCTGTTGCGTTACAGCTAGCTGCTGCTGCCGCCCTCCAGTGCGCGCACGACGACGACGACCCGACGGCGTCGGTCGCCCCACCGTGGTCGCAGCTACAGCGACTGTCGCTGCTCTCGAGGGGGGTTGCCATGGAGGAGGAGAGGTGGTGTGGAGGGTGATGGTGGTTGAAGACGATGTGGAGATGGTGGGGATGATGATGATAATGTGAAGAAGAAGAAGAAGAAAAAAATGGAGATGATGATGAAGGGGGTGGTGTTCGGCTGAGGCATGGGAGGGGGCTGTCGGTTGAGTGTAGGGAGCATGTGTGTGTGAGAAGGAGAGAGAGTGTGAGAGTTTTATATGAGTGTGTGTGTATATTAATATATAAAGAGAGTGGGATATTTAGTTAGAGAGAGAGAGAGATATAAATATTTAGAGAGAGAGGGAGGGGTGTTCGGCCACTGTTGGGGGGGAGGGTGTGCGTGTTTGATGGAAGTGAGAGAGAGGTTTATATATATATATATATATATATATATATATATATATATATATATATATATATATATATATATATATATATATATATATATATATATAAGAGGAATAGAGATATTTTTAGGGAAAAAAATGAGAAATAATAATTCATTTTGAAAATTTTAAAAAATAAGTCCTGGGAATTTAGGGGACTTACATATACCATCGAGTATGTTTGGCCACAAGCTCGGTTCAGGGGGTGGGGGGACTTTCGAGTGGGCCGGGCCTGGTTTGGTTGGGCTTAATTCTTCTTTGCTTTTTATTCTTTGGTTTTTCTTTTTCCTTTTTCTATTTCTTTTTTTCCTTTCTATTTGCATATATATATATATATATATATATATATATATATATATATATATATATATATATATATATATATATATACACATTATACATTTATATATACATACACATACACACATATATCGTATATTTATATATACACCTACACATATATATACATACACATGCACGCATATATATATATAATATGTATATATGTATATACTTTAATAAATCATAATTACATTTACAGGCCTATATATTCAATATGTATATCCTGATTTTATACATATATGTATACCACAAATTCCATATAGACAATAAAATATTTTAAGTATAATCAATATTAATAATATATAATAATAATAAATATATTTATTTAATCACCATAAAATAACAAAATAATAATAAAATAATTAAATGGTGGTTTGGTGAATCCATACTATTCACCTTTATCTGGGTCCAGAAAATTGTACAAATATTGTAAAACAATATTTAATAATAAAATACCAAAATTTATACAACTATTCAAATAATTAAAAATGTACATCAATTCCTAAAATAATTTAGGAAATATTTGTACACATGTAAAATATGACTACATGGCCGTCCCTGGTCTCACTGCATGCCCACATAGGCTTGGGTTCGGTTCGGGCCCAGCTCGGGCTAAATCGACACAAACGGGTCTCCTACAAGTCAATAATATAATTAATAAATAATTAAAACGTTCTATAGGGTTAAGTCGCAACTTAGCCTGGTTTTCCTAGTTAGGACATCACTATGGCTCGGCTTTCCTTGGCATGACTAATACACTAGTCAAGGCATGCTACTGCACTATCCGTGCCATGATTCCTAGTCGTCTGGTACCTCAAAACTTAACCATGGCTAAAGTCATCTACCGTATTAATTATTTATAAAATCTAAAAATCACCATTTAAATCAAATAAATAAATAAAAAAATATTTCAAAAATTTCCGGAAAGGGGAGCTACAATTTTATCCACCTTAAAAATAATTTCGTCCTCGAAATTCTAATTCACAACTAGGCCTTAAAAATCAAAGTCTACTATTACCTTGATATCCTCAAATTTAATCTCTCCAAAAATATTTTATGACCTTCTCTAGTCATTTTATAACTCCGAATACTTGAGGACTTCTACCCACCTTTGGTCACACTACTCCTCAAAATACGGTCATTAAAATCTTCTAACTAGTTGCTAACAATTCTACCAACAGATATCTAGGGCGTATGGCATCTATAATCCCTCATATCTATAAACAACCAAATATTCAATAGTCAAGCAATATTACACTATAACTTAAGAATTTCTGATAAATCCTAGATAGCACGATCGTTCGTCACCTCGAAATAAAAAGGGACGAGAATCAATGGTACGAAAAACAAGGAAGTATAATCGAGAGCAAATATGGAGTTTTCAAGGACGTAGAGAATTTCTAGGAGAATTTTTTCAAAGCAGTGTGGATTAAGATTTCTAAGGTTTAGTCATAGTCGCAGGCTCGTATCAGTATAGTTACGTAACCGATACGATATGCTATGACCTGCATGGGCCACCACAAAAAACTTGTCATGACCCGTACCCGGTTCTCGGACGCGAGCTCGTGAGCAAGCCAGCTACGTATCGAGCGGACTCCAGCCCGACTCGAGTACGTATAAGCTGTCAAGGTCATGGTATCATGGCTAATATGGTAATCTACAGTATCTCAATCCATAAGAATATATAAGACAAGAATGAACAATTATGGGTCATGGTCTGCAGCCCATTAGCATATTGTCCGATTAGACTCCAAGAATGATATGAGTCTATAACATAAGCAGAATATATCATGGCATAGAAAATAAAGCACGAGAGGATAATAAAGAAATATCACAAGCAAATACCTATATCCCTGCAGGTGTAATCACTACCATCATGAGCCGCTAACTAACTCCATGCAATCAGCTACCTGAAGAGATCATCAGGTCCTCAGGGGACATAGTAAAATACATAAAAATATGACTATCTAACAGTTTAATCATGTTATAATATAAACAGGGTATAAACAGGAACCAGACATGAGACTGACATGTGGCTACTGACAGGTAACTATGAATTGGAATACAAGAACAACTACGCGTAACTAAACTGCTGGATGAACAAGCGAACACTAGATCAATGGAATACCAAACTCTCGTCCCGAATGTAGACTCATAGGTCAGTTTCAAGATAAGTCACCCTTGTCCCGTGTGTGGACTCGCAGGTGCAAAAGGACAACCCTCTCCCCGTGTGTTGACTCGCAGGTTGTGGAAACGATACAGGAATAGTAGTTCAATCACTCATACTTGTAGACACGACTCGGTCAAGATACAGGTGACCATACGGTACAACTCAGTTATAACATAGGTAAGGACAACTCTAGCATGAACAATAATATGGACAAGCCTGGGTAACTACGCTATCAAGTCAGGTAATACTGATATACAAGCAAGACAATAAACTAGTAAACATGGCATGTAGAAAACATCTGAATCCATATCAACTAGAGTAACTAAATAATAACATACTAAAAACAGAAGAATTATAAGCATGAAAATGAACTGTAGAGGGAGGCAAGGTATCTTGCCTGGAGGTTGTACGCAGATCCAACAATTATAGTCAACTACTAAGCCATAAAGTCCAATTCATCACAACTGTCTCCGAAAGCTAAAATAAACATTACCAACGTTCTCAGAATAGTCAAATTAGCTAGAATTGTCTGTCCTTAAGTCTAATTCTGGACACAGGGGTAAAACGGTAATTTCGGGCAAAAATGATGTCCGCCGTTGGACCCGCTTTGCACCGAAAATCGTGCCAGAGTCAACGGTCTCCAAAGTCGTCTAACTACATGTCTATAAATTTTTTTTCGATGATACGAACCCAACGGTATGTCCAATTTTGGATTTCGGCAGGCCGTGCACATAATTTCCCGTTGAATCGGATCGTGGGGCCCACAAAATGACGATCCAATCAACTGTCTCAGAATTGGACCAAACTTGGCATACAGGACCAGAAAAATGATACGACCCTGTTGGCAGAAGTTTCGTCTCGATCTGATGAACGTGCATAAAGTAATTGAGAAATTTGCACAGAGGCCGATATGGTAAATTTTGACGGATATGCATCAAATTCGTCGCGCACACGCGACCAATTTGAATTCCGTCAAAGCCCACACATCCACGAAGCTAATATACACCTTTCGATGCTTTTGGTTCGCGACCACGTCGCCCAGATTGGCGGGACGCACGTCGTTTCGAAGGTTTTTCCAATTTTGAAAACAGGTTTTTGATCAACTTTGAACAGGTTTTGTTTAATGAATACCTAGATTTATTTAAAACTAAAATAAGGGTTTTATTGTTCTACATGTTGTCCAAATAATTGTTTAATTAGAATTCTAAGTTGGTCATTGGTTTGACCAGAATCGGCCTTCCAACATGGGCGTTTGGACTGGATTTTATTCTGTTTGCAAGCATGTTTTTCGTCGACTTCACTTCGATTTTCTGGACAATCTTGGCCATCTAGGTTCGAACTAATTGTAGGGGTCTAAAGGTGGTTGTGTTGGGGTCATACCTGAGCAATCAGCTCGATAAACCGTCGAGCGATCGGGGAGAACTCTCCGCGCGAAGTTGACCCTTTCCAAACCGTCACTGTTGCTTCCCTGTTCTTCGCACTCGTGCACACTGCTGTATCCGTGCGGCCGTGGCCGCGTGCGGCAGCGCCCAGGGTGGCACACGTGTGTCGGCGGAGGCGGGGCACGTGGAGGTGGCTGCGTATCGTGTTTAGTCTAGGGTTTTCTCGTTGCAAACTGTCGATCTCAATATATACCATCGAGTATGTTCAGCCACAGACTCGGTTTAGGGGGTGGGGGGACTTTGGTGTGGGCCGGGCCTGGTTTGGTTGGCCTTAATTCTTCTTTGCTTTTATTCTTTGGTTTTTCTTTTCCTTTTTCTATTTCTTTTTCTATTTCTTTTTCCTTTCTAGTCCTTTGAGGACCCGATGATCTCTTCAGGTAGCTGATTGTACGGAGTTAGTTAGCTGAGCATGTGGTAGTTGACTCTAATCGCATGATTCAAGTATTTTGTTAGTGTTATTGATTTACTATCTTTCTCGTACTTTCATGATATATCCTGCTTATTAGTTTAGTTTTATAGACTCATACTATTCTTGGAGTCTAATCGGACATATATGCTAGTGGGCTGCAGACCACGACCCATACTTGTTCATTCTTATCTTATATAATCTTGTGGATTGAGATATACTGTAGATTACCATATTAGCCATGATACCATGATCTTGACAGCTTATACGTACTCGAGTCGGGCTGGAGTCCGCTCGATACGTAGCTGGCTTGTTCACGCACTTGCTTCCCAAAAAGCGGGTACGGGTCGTAACAAATTTTTGTGGTGGCCCATGCAGGTCAGAGCATATCGTATCGGTTACGTAACTGTACTGATACAAGCCTGCGACTATGACTAAACCTTAGAAATCTCAATCCACTATGCTTTGAAAATTCTTTTAGAAATTTCTCTACCGCCTTTGAAACCTCGTATTCGTTCTCGATTATTTTCCCTTGCCCTCCCGTACCATTGATTCTCGTCCTTCCTATTTCGGGGTGACGAATGATCGTGCTATCTAGAATTCATCAGAAATTCTTAAATTATAGTATAATATTGCATGATTATTGAGTTTGGTTGTTTATAGATATGAGGGATTATAGTTGTCATATGCCTAGATATCAGCCGGTAGAATTGTTAGCAACTAGTTAGAAGATCATAAGATTTTAGTGACCGTATTTTGAGAAGTAGTGTGACCAAAGGTGGGTAGAAGTCCTCAAGTATTCGGAGTGACGAAATGACTAAAGAAGGTTATAAAATATTAGGAGGGATTAAATTTGAGATTAAGGAAATAGTAGACTTTGAATTTTAAGGGATAGTCATGAATTAGAATTTCGAGGACAAAATTATTTTTAAGGTGGGTAAATTTGTAACTCCTCTTTCCGGAAATTTTAAAATATTTTTTTATTTATTTGATTTAAATGGTAATTTTTAGATTTTTATAAATAATTATTTATTTAATTATTACGGTAGATGACTTTAGCCATGGTTGAGTTTTTAAGTACCAGACGACTAGGAATCATGGCACGGATAGTGCAGTAGCGTGCCTTGACTAGTGTATTAGCCACGCCAAGGAAGACCCAGCCATAAGTGTGTCCTAAGTAGGAAAACCAGGCCAAGTTGCGACTTAACCCTTACCGAGGATTTAATTATTTATTAATTATATTATTGACTTGTAGGAGATCCGGTTTGTGTCGATTTAGCTCGGACTAGATTCGAACCGAAATCGAGCCCATGTAATCTTGTAGTGAGACCAAAGACGTCCATCTAGACGTACATATTGCATCTATTATTTTTGATTGTCCAAATAGGTATTTCATATATAAAGGATTAATATATATATATATATATATATATATATATATATATATATATATATATATATATATAATTACTGAATTAGTATTCTATTTTTAGAAATAGGATAAATACCTTCCTAATTACCCTTATGCATGTTGGAATATTTAGACTACATATTAAGTATGTACACTTATTATAAATTTTCCTTATTAGTTAACGTTATTATTATTATTATTATTATTATTATTATTATTATTATTATTATTTATAATGTTATTAGATTTATAATAATAATATATCATTTAATATTCTAGATTATTTATGAAATAAATATTATTTTCTGTATATATTTTAGTATAAGCCCAACACTATTAGAATATATTCCTAAGATTTATTCTAGGACTCTTGGAGTATTTATGCATATATAGGAAATATACGTATATATATATATATATATATATATATATATATAAGGAGAACCCCACATCAGCCAGCCCAGCTGAACGAACCCAGCCTGCATTGGCCGAACCCAGCCCAGCCACAGCTGTGGCCCAAGCCAACTGAACATGGCTCAAACCGAGCCCAAAGTGTATGTGTATATAAACACACGATCGAACAGAGTGTATCGAGGGAGAGGGAGAGAAGAGTTGTATCGAAAAACCCTAGACCTAAGCCCGCACCGCCATCTTCCTACCCTGGGCGGCCTCCCCGACGGCCGTGCGTCGTCGGAGGACCGCCGGCGGCCGGCCGCGCTAGCGCGGACAGCAGCGCACAATGTGGAAACGGAGAAGAGCAGTAGCAGTACCGAGCCAACTTCGCAGCGGGATTACAGTCGCTTCGCACGACCTTTCTTCGAACCGATTTCAATGGTATGTCCCAAACCTATACCACTATATTTTACTTCAAATAGTTTGTAGGTTAAAGACCTAGGTTACTCGATAAATCGACGCAAACTTTGTCGAAAAACAGCTTGTAAATAGTTAGAAAACTGTCCCAATCACTTGTTTTGGAAGACCGATTGCGGGCAGGATATCGATACTCTTGAAAATCCACTTGAACAATCTCATAGACAACCTACAGGTCTTAGAATCCCTTCTTGTAGTTTCTGTTTTCATCAATCATAGGCTAAGTTATTAGTTTTCAAAAATTAAGAAAAACCTGTTTTCGAAACCCCGAAAAACCCCGATACGACGTGCGTCCCGCCAATCCGGGCGACGTGGTCGTGAACCGAAAGCATCGAAAGGTACGTTTCGGCTTCGTGGACGTGTGGGCTTTGACGAAATTCAAATTGGTTGCGTGTGCGCGACAAATTTGATACGTATCCGTCGAAATTCACCGTATCGGCCTCTGTGCAAATTTTCCAATTACTTTGTGCACTTTCGTCAGATCGAGACGAAACTTGTGCCAACAGGACCGTATCATTTTTCTGGTATTGTATGCCAAGTTTGGTCCAATTCTGAGATAGATGATCGGATCACCATTTCGTGGGCCCTACGATCCGATTCAACGGACGATTTTGTGCACGGCCTGCTAGAATACAAAACTGGACATACCGTTGGGTTCGTAGCATCAAAACAAATTCGTAGACATATAGTTTGATGAATTTAGAGACTATTGACTCTGGCACATTTTTCGGTGCAAAGCGGGTCCAACGACGGACATCATTTTTGCCCAAAATTACCGTTTTGCCCGTGTGTCCAGAATTGGACTTAAGGATAGGATATCGTAGCTAATTTGACTAATCTGAACACGTTGGTAACATCTATTACAGTTTCTGGAGGCAGTTGTGAGACTTGGACTTTTTGACTTGTTGATTGGCGATATTTTGTTGGATCTGTGTGCAACTTCCAGGCAAGTATACCTTGCCGAACATATACAATATTTATATTGTTTTTCTCTTTCTATTGTATTCCTATTCATATTGTCACATGATTTCCATATTGTGATTAGTTTGCCCATGATTTTCTTACTTGTTCTAGATTACGTGCACGTATAGGATATTTGATATTGCTTGTCTATTAGTCTTCTTCATGTTATCATGTCTTGTGATAGAGTTGCCAGTTCTACACCTTATTCTTGACTTGACTATTCTTGACTGGGAGTATCTTGCATTGTACTACAGTTGAGATATACTATAGATTGGGAGTATCTTACATTGTACTACAACCTATAGCCGATTCTTTTATCTTGATATTGCTTAATTGACTTGACTTGAGATATACTATAGATTGGGAGTATCTTACATTGTACTACGACCTATAGCATATATTGATTGATTGATTGACTTGATTTGTGATACTATGAATTGGGAGTATCTTGCATTGTACTACGATTTATAGGAGTCTCTTGACCTTGTATCCTTTAGGAGAGGAGATCGATACTAGAATTGGCTAATCTCGACTGAGAGTATCCTGCTTTGTACGTCAATTGAAACACTATAAATTGAGAGTATCTTGCATTGGACTACAAGCTATAGGAGTTTCGATTGATAGTTAGCCAAGTCTAGTATTACATTTCCACACGACTCGTCGTCCTTAGATGTTCTTCTTGCAGTGTTCTTATCCTCCACACATGTTATTTACTGTCATATTAGTAGGCATGTTTTATGTATCTTGCTAGTCCTCTGAGGACCTGATGATCTCTTCAGGTAGCTGATTGCACTGAGTTAGTTAGCTGAGCATGTGGTAGTTGACTTCAATCACATGATTCAGGTATTTTGTTAGTGTTATTGATTTACTATCTTTCTCGTACTTTTATGATATAACCTGCTTATCAGTTTAGTTTTATAGACTCATTCATACTATTCTTGGAGGCTAATCGGACATATATGCTAGTGGGCTGCAGACCACGACCCATGCTTGTTCATTCTTGTCTTATATAATCTTGTGGATTGAGATACACTGTAGATTACCATATTAGCCATGATACCATGATCTTGACAGCTTATACGTACTCGAGTCGGGCTGGATTTCGCTCGATACGTAGCTGGCTTGCTCACGCACTTGCATCCCGGAAAGCGGGTGCGGGTCGTGACAAGGACACCAAAACTGATAAAGAATTGGAAGATTACATAAATCATAATTCCAATGTTACCTCTTTTGATGATGTAGTTCCTGAGAAGGAAACCTTGTACTTCTTGAGTAAAGGATTTCCTTTGAACTAATATGATGTTTAGAGTATATGGATGCATGGATATGCATGCCAATAGCATCATCCAAAATTGGGAGTATAATTTGTCCGTACGATAACTATTACTTTGAAGTTCCAACAAGGAAAAAGGACAATAGAGCTATCATTTTTGGTAGGGTAGAAGGTCAGAAGGACAATCTCATTGAAGACCTTGAGCCTGATAATGGTAAAATGCGGCTTTACTGTCTCAATAAGCCAAAACCTCATTCAAAAGATTGGTTATGACTTGAAGAGCATAAAGGTCTAATTTTGGCAAATGACAAAGCCTACTATTGCTTATCTTTCGAAGGCAAACTCGAAAAGTATTACCAACGAACCTGACTTAACTTGGGTTATGTTACTCCTCATATAACTCATGCATGTTCAAAAGTCGAGGTTGGGAAGCATTCCCATTCTTCCAAATCTTTTATTTAGGATTCTGATTATGTTGAAAAATGTTCAAGCAATCATTTTCTATCAATATGGCATCAGTGCACCAAGTTGAATCACTCGTGCCTTTTGAAGTTGACTAATGGGCTCAAAAGATGGAAACTAAGATTTGAGCAACGTGAACCTCCAACTGAGGATGGAGTTATCCAAGTCGATTTGGGAGATGAAACGTCACCCAAACCTATCTTCATTAGCAAAAGTCTCTATGAAAAAGAGAGTCTCTTATACAGCTTGTAAAAGAGTACAACGATAATTTCACCTGGAGCTATGAAGATATGCCATGTCTAGATACCAGATCGTAATGCACCAGCTTAATATATTGCCCAACACTAAGCCAATAAAGCTACAACTGCGACGATTTTATCCAGATATTATGGAAGCTATAAAATCAAAGTCAAAAAGCTGATAGCAAGTGACTTTATTCTGGAAGAACAACATCCAAAACAAGGTTGCTAATGTCATTTTAGTCATAAAGAAGAATAAAAAAATTCTGGTTTGCATAGACTACCATGATTTAAACAAGGCTTGTCCAAAAGATGTGTTCTCCTTCTGATCACCTATGTGATGAGTGAAAATGCGTGTGGTTTTAAGCAAATATCCTTTATGGATGGATTCTCTGACTACAACCAAATCAAAATATTTCGGGATGATGAAAAACACATCATTTGAACACTGTTGGGGGGTATACTGCTACAAAGTGATGCCCTTCGACTTGAAAAATGTAGGTGTGACATACCAGCGAGCAATGAACATAATTTTTTGCGAACATTTAAGCAAAATAGTAGAGTTTCATGTAGACAATTTTGCAGTCAAAAGTCATCTTAAAAGCAATCACCTTCAAGATTTGAAAACGAAGTTCGAACTGATGCATGACCACCAGCTTAAAATGAACCCAACTAAGTCTGTTCTAGGAGTCTACATCGACAAGTTTTTTGGGTTTATTATAACTTTAAAGGGCATTCGTCTTGACCCGACAAAAGTCAAACATTCTTAAAATGCATCCTCCAAGATATCTCAAGGAGCTTCGGGTTCTACAAGGCATATTGGCTTATATCATGAGATTTATGTCTAATCTCTTCGGACGGTGCCAACTGTTCACTCAGTTAATAAAGGAGTGATTCTTTTTCATCTGGATTGAAGAATACCAGTGACCATTTGATGGCATCAGAAGGTATCTCATGAATCCTCCAGTGTTGGTGGCTCCAGTTATAGGGAAACCCTTCTTGCTATATGTTCGAGCAATGGATCATTCTCTTGGTGCGT
>JANAVB010011000.1:12423769-12428117 GCA_029216955.1 Iris pallida | reverse complement strand
TCCTTGAGAGGGAGTAAGTTCCCAACCCATCATTCTCTTCGAAGCTAGACGATAAAAAGCCGTCATCGGCACTGGCTGTCAACCTGCCGCATGTACAAAACCATGCCTTTGGCAGAAAAGAACCAGTCTTCTGATCCTCAGTATCTTCGCTTCGGAAGAGACTAGTCGGTCGCCAAACAGAAAGGCAGGTTTTAAGAAAGTTACACCTTCGGATTCAGCAGACTTCAGTTTACCACTCTCCATCATACTCTGGAGGAAAAGAGGCAACTGGGTCTGGATTTGTAGCATTCTCTCACGAGGTTGGTCCTGTAAGATAGCATCCTTCGCAGGATTGATCACCGCCTCGTCAAAATCAACTCCCATCTGACAAAGAGAAGCGTCCAGAAGGACCTCATTCAACAAAGGGATCGTCATCGACACTGATACAACAAAGGTGGAAGTCAGGCAAAAATGTCAAATAGCTTCGGCGCATCATCAGGGCGTAAGCCCATGCGCGCCAGCATCAGAGCTTCGGCGCATCATCAGGGCGTAAGCCCATGCGCGTCAACTTGCTTCGGCGCATCATCAGGGCATAAGCCCATGCGCGTCAGCATTGGAGCTTCGGCGCATCATCAGAGCGTGAGCTCATGCGCGTCAGCGAAGGCTTCGGCGCATCATCAGGGTACGAAACCCATGCGCGTCAGCCATTAAACCTCGGTGCATGATAAAGGTGTAAACCTATGCACGTCGGCGGGGTAGAACCTCGGCGTATCATCAGGACAAAAGTCCATATGCGTCAGCAAATCTGAGTTAGGGCACAGTCTGGCCCAAAAGCTTATGTGAAGGAGATGAAACCCACCCGTCACCTCAGGACGAACGTCGGCCGGAGTTGCAGGGGTGATAGGTGCATCCTCATCAACGAACTCCTTCGCTTTCTCCTTCCCCTTGCCGGCACCACCGCGAGGAGTCTTGGGAGCCATTCTCTCAGAGAAGAAAAGGTTAGGGTTTGAAGAATAACTCTAAAGAAAGCAAAGACACAGAGAAGACGAACTCTCTCTCTCTCCAACCCTCACCTATTTATAGGGCATGGTCGCACGCGTGAACCGATGACGTGTAATCTCAGCCGTCGCTTCGGATTCCGTGAGAAGATAACAGCAAATACAACCAAAAGATCATCATTAATCTTTTTGGGTTACCAAGGCGTCATCATTATCAACCGAAAGGAGCATGCACCCGAACAAGCATGCTCCCAACAATCATGTGTCCTGACCTCCATGCTTCTTATTCAAAGTATTCCAAAACCTATTCAAAAGTTTTGAAAACTTTGAAGGGGGTCTTGTAGAAGCATGGAATTTCACAACCAGAAAGCCCATGCGCCAGGCATTATATGCGCCAGAACTCAGACAGCTAATCAAATAAGCCATAGACATTCGAAGAAGGACTTTTTATTTATATATATATAAGTCTATTATATGTCTAGAAAAGGTTGTACAAAGGAGAATTTCTACAAAGGAAGGATCCTAGATCTACAGCCAACAGCCACCATGCGCCTTCCAGATAGGCGCAGCAACCACCATGCACCTTCCGATAGGCGCAGCAGTCACCATGCGCTGTCAGCCAGGCGCAGCAGATGTCATGCGCCTCCAGCCAGGCGCATCCTACCATCTCTTCAGCAGCTCAGTTATGTGCATCCAGCTCAGTTATGTGCATCCCTTCAGCAGCTCAGTTATGTGCAACTCTTCCAACCAGGCTCACCTGGCCGAGCAGAGCCCAGTTATGTGCCGCTCTTCCAGCCAGGCTCACCTGATAAGTGCTTCGATTACACAAAGCATTTAACCCTCTGGCTGGAACCAAGGAAGAGAAGAGCACGGCAAAGCTGTGGCCAGGGGAGGCTTCGAAAGAGCCTCCAAAGACCAAGGAAGACAGTGATCGAAATCATGGCACAAGCAGCTTTCAACACAATCAAAGTGGGCGGCACCCACTTTGAAGAAAGAGAGAGCCTAGCACCACCATTCCGATCTACGGCTCTTCTGGAATAACGGAGACGAGGCCCGAACATCCCTATCTTTGGATGCAACAGGCACCTTCCGCCTGCCTCAGAAGCCCTCGACTCCGTCTTTTGGATGTAACAGTCACCTTCAAGTGCATCGAAGACAACACGACGTCTCATCTTTACCCTCGGGAGCACTTCGTCAACAGAATGTACCCACATATCCAAGTTCATGTTGGAAGTACGTGAGGGAACGAGGAGCAAACCTTCTCTCCATGCCACTATTTATAGGCCGGACAAATCAAACCCATGCGTCAAGTGGATGACTCTCCGAATTTTGTGCAATGAATTTGCATTAAATGGATGAACCGGACGCCTCGAATTTAGCCAAACGGCTATTTATAGCACTCGAGGAGCGAGACAGCCGCATCATTAAAGGACATGTCAGATGCGCCAGCCAAACAGCGCATCACACGGACGTGCCCTCCAGCATCAGGCGCATCACACAGACGCGCCCTACAGTACTCGACACATCACAGAGGATGCGCCCCCCCTCACATCTCCATACCGAGTGGAACACCAACCAATGTGCCCACTCAGCTGTCCATCGAACGTCACAAATATTAAATGCTGAACTGACACTAGAGTTGGCAGCATGCTTCCCAAAGTCTGAACAGTTGACAGCTTTTTCAGAGAACGAAGCGTCGGCAACGTCAGCATCATCATGACTCTATTCCGACGGCTACTGCCACGTGGCCATCCGCATGCGCCTCTACGGCCATGCGTCCAAATCGCCATGCGCCTCTACGGCCATGCGTCCAAACCAGCATGTGCCTTAAAATCCGTGCGCCTCAGACCCTTCACTGATCCCTAAAGACTGAAGAAGAGTCTCCAGTTGAAGCTTTGCATGCACCTCAAAAGCCATGCGCCCCAGACTGATCTCTGATCCCAAAAGACAGAAGAAAAGTCGCCTGCATGCGCCTCAAAAGCCATGCGCTCTAAACAGTTTGTAACCCCTAAAGGTTATGAGCCGCAGCCTCCTCCTGCGCCCAATCAAGGCACAGCTCACCAGATTACTTCCTCCACCAAATCCGAGATCTTCGAGCCATGGGTCGATGACACGTGTCCTTTGACTCAACTCGTCCAAGATTTCAGCAACAGAAAGATCTTCTCCTCTGCTACGTGCCGGCTCACAACAGCAGTATGAAGAGTTCAACCTCCCAAAGGGCGCATCATCCGTGCGCCCCCATCAGCAACTTCCACGTGGCGTCCCCACACACCGACGCATCCTACATGCGCGCATGAGCAGCCAGTCTGCAAAACTATAAATAGAGGGATCTTCTCCTTCACATACACACACAGAATCCACAACGAACATACAAGGAATCACCAGAGAGGCAGACACAGACACTCAACGTCTTCCTCTTCTCAGCAAGCTCCAGCACCCAGAGCAATCCACACCTTCAGAGAACCGATAACCGTCGTCAGCCGGTCAACGGAGTCAACGCATTACCACTCGCTCCATTGGCACTAAGGACCCAGCTTAAACAAAAGTGTACTCCTAGGACTACATCTAAGTCCTACATTGTAACACTGTTCTGTTTGTATTAAAGTTTTCAATCAAACAATTTTAATGGCAAACAATCTTGAGAACAAGAAAACTATTGTATTTCAGAAAACTATTCTATGTATTTCAGAATGAATAATAGTACTATGAAACAAGAAAACTATTGTATATATAACAAGAGAGAAGTACAAAAAGTGAGGAAGATGGAAAGACAAATAAATTTTGAGACTAGCAAACAATCTACTAGCCGTTTGATTGAGGAGGGCTCGAGGAAGATTCTACTAGCCGTTTGAAAAATACAAAAGGTTATCATGATCAAATTCAATTAAGGAACTCTATAAGAGGTTTAATTTTGCTTGATTGAGGAACTCGACGAAGTCCGTCGCGAACCGGAACTTCTTCTTCTTTCCTACTTCATCTCTGTTTCTCCTTCCACTACCACCACCATGGCCTGTAGCTTTATGACAAAAATATTAAATTGTTAGATGAAACAAAAAAACTAATTACGAAAAGATTACTAAATCAAAATCAAACAGAACACATATTCATATAAAACAGGAGATTAAAAATGAAAGTGTCACAGAAGCAACACCACAATTTTACAACAACTAAGCAGACTCTGCTAAGCAATAACTAAAATTAGGGATTGTGTCCTTGGATTTAATTTACATAAAGAAGAGATTTGAGAGAACGAGCTTTTGTCGGCTTCCTAAATGTACCATTCTCCGTCCTAAATATATCATTCTCCGTCCTAAATGTACCATTCTCCGTCCTAAATGTACCATTCGTCGTCGATGTCCTCATCTAGATCG